>JAWPHD010017652.1:0-43544 GCA_037043455.1 Cyrtodaria siliqua | reverse complement strand
ATGTATATAGTAAATGTAAACTGTTTGGATACTGAGTATTTAAATTTTACATTTTATCATATTAATTGATGACTGCAAAATCCATGTGTCAGACCATCAGTAAATATAATTACAATCATTAAAAAAAAACTCATTGGATTCATTTGAATATAACTACAGGGGAATCGTGTGCTCCAGTGGCAATTATATATGCACTAGTGACAATATTATCATAAATATTAATCTGTCACATTGTGACAAGATCAGTATTGCTAATGAGGAATTAATATCAGAGTGTCTAGACAAGTATATCACCAGATCAATGAGTGGTATCATTTTTAACCCTTAACCTGCTAAGCACGGCTTAATAATAGCCTTTGCGTCCATTGTAAACCCAGATCAGCCTGCGAGTTAGAGGAACTCGCAGGCTGATCAGGGTTTACAATGTCCAGCTGCTGATCAGTCATTTCCCCCAAAACACCCTTTGTCACATAAATGGAATGGTCTTAATTCAAATAACCGTCCATTATATATATGTAGCGGGTTAAGGGTTAAGCTCTGTTCACTCTTCTGGTAAGGGTGAATCATGCTCCATTTGTTGTGTCGCCTGTGTAGCATGGCAGGCACTCAGGGATCACTTTGTCTGTCGTTGTCTGTCTCCCATCACTTAACCTAACCTTGGCCATAATTTGAAAAGTATTTGACCTAATATCATAAAACTTCACACACTTATTCATCTTATCCCAAGAACCGTTATTACCAGAGATCAATACCTCTGACTTTCATTTTGACAAAGTTATGCCACATTTCATAAAACTTTAACATGCAAACTATAGTTTTTATCATGTATCGAATCACTACCAAAATAGTCACTAGGAGGAAGACCAAGTCAAACTCATTGCTCTTCCATCAGGAGCATAAACTCAGTAGTCCTAGTCTATCAATCAATCAATCAATCAATCAATCAATCAATCAATCAATCAATCAATCAATCAATCAATCAATCAATCAATCAGTCAGTCAGTCAGTCAGTCAGTCAGTCAGTCAGTCAGTCAGTCAGTCAGTCAGTCAGTCAGTCCAGTCAGTCAGTCAGTCAGTCAGTCAGTCAGTCAGTCAGTCAGTCAGTCATTAAATATGATGATTGATATATAAGATAATAAGAGTAGGAGGATCGCAGATGCTCCATAGCATCTGACAGTAATAATTTCCTGTTTTCCTCTCTTTTTCTCACTTTCTCACTTTAAAAACCAGAGCAAACTTGTAACCTGTAAAGTTGCTGTATTGTAGTAATATTACTCGCAAGAATGAGATTAAGTTTGCAACTTCTTTAAAAAGTTGACTACCAAAAAAATGTCTTTATACATGAATTTTCTTAACTGCTCAGAATTGGAGCATGATATTGTTCAGGGCAAGTCTAATCTGCTGAAATTTGATGGCTGGAGAGGAAATAAAGGGATTTTTACTTAATACATGTATATTAGTGAGGCACTGAGCATTAATATTTGATCAGAACCTTATGGTGCGGCACCCCTGGTAATGTTGAAATGAGTTGGTTGGCGGGAAAGAGGAAATCAATTAAAGACAGTGATCTGATAAAACTAAGTACTATGAAAAAAATTGTTTGATGTACTTTTTATCTATTTCATGTATATGTATGAAATGAGTGAATAAAATATTTGAATTTGTAATAATCTGATATTCCTGGATTTAAATTATGTTTTCTCTGAAGTGCTGAAGTTGACTGAGAGAAGGAATTGTTGTGTTTTCAGCCATGTAAATGTACTGGTAAGTTTCGCTTCTGATTATGCCAAAAAGTAAACAAAATTGTTATTGAAATGAACCAGAAGTGTGTGAAATTTATACAGTATTATTAAAAGTAGGGGTTAAACTTTATAGGCGAGGTCACACTATTAAAGCTGAGTAAATTGAAAAATGTCTACTTTGTTTTATACACACCACAGTTGTAGAAAAAATTTGTGATTATTTACAAGTGAAGGTCATTTGGTTTATAAAGCAGTTGGTTTATTAAATAATATTGTTGGTTTATTAAATAATATTGCCAATGTTTTTACCACCAACAGTAAAACAAATATGTAACATTGACATTTTTCATGACATTTTTCAGTAGTCATATTTATACAACAAAGTAAAAAACAAAATGGCCATGATCAAACATAAGAGAAATAGGGAAAGCAGGTTTGAAATAATTATAGCATTTGAATGTCATGTACTACATCATTATATTTGCCAAAAATTGACAGATATACTTTAGATTTCAGTATATTGACCGATGGCATAGCTAAATCACTTTGAATGTGTACGCGAATGTTATCTGTATGATAGTTTAGTGTTGTTTTAATTTTACATGTCAGAAAGAAATCATGTGATACGGTCTATGTAGCACCCTTGAACTTTATTAGTATGTTTGTAATATGATTCAGGTATTTAGGATGAAACATGAGGTCCCTTGTTCAGTGATCCCATACCAGTGAGTTCACAGCTGCTCATGTCGAGGTTGAATGTGTGTAAAAAAAGAAATTGGCCCGATTGATAGCCTTACTGTAGTTCACATTTTCATTGTGAGTCTACTATTGCCTACACAAACACTGTAACGTCAAATTGAATTAAATTGGGCTTTAAGGCGCACCAACACAAGAAAAGTTATATGGCGCCTAAGTTATATGGCGCCTAACAGGAATGAACATGCCAGGCTCATCCTCCATTTACATCGAGATAAAATATGGAGAATGGGCCTAGAACCTTCTCACCTGCAGAACTGCAGAATTCTATTGTAGACACTCCATTTACGCTGGAGCCACGTTTATTGTTTTTCTGCCGCTGCTCTAGTGATATGAGCGAGATGGCACCTGAAACAATGCAGAGGTCATGATGAAGACCTTCAATGAACATGAAAAAAATATGATAAAAATGAACGTTAAAATCTATCCATATAAGGGTGGGGGCCAGCAACGCTGCATGTATCATTCTGTGTTCTGATAAGTAGGTTTGGCATGATTTCTGGAATAAGATAAAGAAATAAAAAGAAAAGGGAGGAGTGGTGGAGGAAATGCACGACTTATGGCAAAAGTGAGATAATGGCTTATTTACATAGCATATATTTACATACGGATCTTAAAAAAGTCAGACATGTCTATTTCTATTTTGACTAGCCCCACTGCCCTTCTCATTTTATTCGGTCTACTGGCCAAAGGCCAGCAGACCTTATGGGATGGCATGTTGTTTCGTCCATACGCCGTCGTTAACTTTTGCCTTGTTAAAATGATAGGGCCTCCAATATATGTTATTGCTGTTTTCAAAAAAATTCACGCATTACTTAATGCTTTCACGCATTACTCCCAAATTTTATGTTTTGGTTACTAGGGTCCTACAAAAAACATTCCATCATATTGCTGCTCACCTGCGATCACAAGGTCAACGTCACAAACTTGGAAGTTTTGCATGCATGTCTGCTTTCAGTCAAATGTTATTTTAAATGCTTTCAGTAAAATGTTATTTTAAATGCTTTCAGTAAAATGTTATTTTAAAGCCAAATTTCTTGCTCATTCTCAAAATGCTTTCACAAATTACAACTGATTTTACTTAATGGTACTAAGGTCATACAAAAACATTCTGTCATATTTCCGATCACCTGTGACCACAAGGTCAAGGTTACACACTTGGAAGTTTTGCATTCAGGTCTGCTCTCAATAGAATGTTAATGTTATATTTTTGCTAATATTCTTAGATTGCTTTATGTATTACTTCCAAATTCTGTATGTTGATTACTAAGGTCACTGGATATGAACTCAGTCAATACATAAAATGTGTCTCTACAAAAACCGACTATATAACAACTCTATAGCACTGGTGAGACACTGTGACAGATTATGTCACAGTGTCTCACCCTGTCACAATGTCTCACCGGTGCTATAGAGTTATATAGTCGGTTTTCGTAGAGACGTATTTTAAAGACTATATAACTATATCCATAACTTTCACATTCTGTCAACTTCCGGTAGGTTGAGATATTCAGTAGGTGAAAATAAGGGATTTACTGGGATCTCTATATGAAAATTGAAAATATTAGACCATGATTTAAATTAAATGTATCCATATTGGTGTTTTAAAATTAAACAACATCAAAAGAAGATAAATATATGTACACAAAAAATAAAGCTTTGATATAATTATCACTACAAACTAGTTTTATAAAGGGCTAAAGTCAGTTGAGCACCAACGATAAACATCGAGTTTGCCCTCTACCAGAATGTGAAGGTCTTTTATTTTATTGATCACTGATTGGTCCAATTAGTTTGATGATGTCATGTGAAAGTTATGAATAGTACACTGTGACAGATTATGTCACAGTGTCTCACCGATGCTATAGAGTTATATAGTCGGTTTTCGTAGAGACACCTTTTTTCTGTATTGACTGGGTTCATACTCAGTAACATTCTGTCATATACCCAATCACCTGTGACCACAAAGTCATGGTCACACTTAGAATTTTTACCTTGAATGCGGTTTAGGTCTGCATTCAGTAAAATGTTAATTTACAAGCATTGAGTGTTCTTCAGCGAGGGTATTAGTCCTACATTTCTAGTTTTCCCAACTTTATTAGTCCGACATTTCTATTTTCCCAAATTCACTAGTCCAACATTTCTAGTTTTCCCAACTTCATGCAAGCACTTCTAAACAAAGAGCAGCTGTGCTTTACATGTTTGTATGTAATGATGTAAAAGTCATGTGTGTTTTTTGTTGTGACTAGATTATATATGACACTTGCCAGATTTTAGTTTGTTGGTATCTTATTTGTAGTGACACATTGTTCGTACTTTATTTTTTATAGTTCTGTAACCAGTATTATAATAAGCCCCATGAATAAACTTGTCTATGTGGTATATAAAAGTGAACATTGCTGGCTGTCAAGTGTTTTATTTGATATTTAAATCATATGGCATCAAGTGGTCGCTGTAACAGATGTGATGCAAAACCGTATTTAACATTTTCCTTGTTTTCAACTTACAAACGCTGCAGAATAAGGAGAGTACAATCTGGAAATAGTTGACTGTTTATACAGATCATATTTGACACGCATGAAACCTGGGAGGCTGTGCTGAGCATAAATCTGTTCTGCTGCTATATATTTTTCGACCCTAACCATGTACTTTCTGTATATCACCCATAATAAACGCTAAGTTCGTTTTGATTCTTATGGTTGGTGGATGTATATAGTGCTGGTTCTATCCAGGAATGGGTGGCTCAGGTCTGCTCCAACACACAAACAAATTGACCGCCATTGTAGCCTAAAATATGCTGAAACTGATGTAAAACTCCATTTAAACAAACATTAAGAGCTATGATTCTCAAGGTTAAATAATACCCTACTAATCACATACTACTATCAACAGGGCCACAAATGTTTACAACACATCAAATATTTTTTGTCACCTTCTATAGATCCCCTTGAGGAGTGTTTCATGAAATCAGATGTCTGATATGTCAATTTACCTACAGCTATGGGGGTCAGCTATAGTGTATGCATGAGGTCATGATTTGATCATGCACATTAAATGTGACTAAGTAACCATGTAATTGCCAGGGGATTATTTGATTTTAGTACATGTAGGTTTATAACTTAATTATTGATAGGTAACATTAACTTACTTTTACAAAGTTTGTGTGAATTATACATGTACACTGAGGTGTCAGTCAGTCAGTCACTTTTTCTTTCTAAAACCAAACCCATTTAAGATATCTGAATGAAACTTGCTATTAACCTGCTTTTGTGTTGCCTTTTGATTTATATCAATAAATTAATATTTTGGTTTTCAGAGCATAGCTCCAAAATCATTTAAATATCTGAACAAAGTTTATGGGGGCTGTTCTGGATTTAGCCTGTCCGTCTTTAGACACAACCTTGTCCATTCAGTGCATAACTCTTCAAGACTTACAACCACACTCGTGAAATTGTCCATGGTGAGAGTTTGATCCTTACACTTTTTCAGATAAATAGGTTGAAGGTCAAGGTCACCATGACTGATAATGAAACACCTTGTCCGCTCTACAACCCTTCACAGGTAGATTGTCTATGGTGAGAGGTTGACCCTTGGACATATTGGGGTCAATAGAGTCAAGGTCATCATGACCTGATAATGAAAAATCTTGTCCACACTATAACTCTTCAAGATTTGTAGCCACATGCATTAAACTTTGCTGGTAGATTGTCTAGTATGGTATGACCCTTGGATATTTTGGGGTCAATATATTCAAGGTCATCATGACCTGATACTGAAACACCTTGTCTGCTCTATAACTCCTCAAGTTTTGTAGCCACATGCATGAAGCTTTAGAAGAAATAAACCTTCCGATTGACAGTTTTAGTGATCCACACACATCAACCTACATGTAGTTTCTAAAAGCAGTATATTGTGCATTTCCATGGAAACTATATATATAGTAAAATGGTTAATAGTGAAATTGTGAATAATACTTCCTCTTGGAAGATTTTTTTGTTGAATGATTCAATAATCAATGTAGTGGCTTAATGCTGCCTTTTGCTATGCATACGTATAGCAATCGAATTGAGTTTCCTGCATTTTGTTTGTTTCTGGAGCATTTACTGACCAAGTCTAGAGTTTTAAAAAGTGAATAGTGTTGTAAACTAGTACTATGTATGAATGTTGACTGTTTGAGTGTTTATTGAACACTATAATTTGTAAAACATAGTTTAGTACTGTATTGTGAATTAACAAAAATCTAGGAAGTGTGGATTAATTCTATCTATACTGATGATACTCTGCTAGAATCCTGGATACAGAGCACTTTTTTAAACCCCACTGACAAAACAGTTGTGTATTCACTTCTCCACAATAGCCTAACAGCTCATTGCAGGGATTAATTATTCAACATTTAAGGAGATTGTTTTTATACAGATTTGTTTGCTTTCTGTTGAAATCACCATTCCATTTTCATGAATAATAATGGGCTTGGCAATTGTTCAAAACATTGTTCATGCACTTACAAGTACACCAAATACTTAAATTACTGACTACATCACTTGTACACTGACTACATCACGTGTACACTAGCTACAACTAATATGTCAGGGTCTCTTTACATTTAATTGGGGTTGAAATTCACCCTCTTCCCAATTGCAAAAAATACCTTTCAGATCACCTACATGTACTTTAGCAGTATTTTGCAAAAGCCACAACTAGGAATAAAATTGTAACTGGGAAGATACAATACCTTGGGAAGATGCAATACCTTTCAGATCACCGACTTTAGCAGTATTTTACAAAAGCCACAACTAGGAATAAAATTGTATCACAACTTTAATTATGCTTTCAAGCAACTTTTAATAAGCATTTGGTGACAAAACTAATTTCTTCTTACTGTACTTTCATAGCACTACTTTTGGACTGATAAATTTTGACTGATTTTGTTTTATTAGCAGAGTTTTTGATGTAGAGATCAGTGTCTTTGGTAATATAGATGTTGTCTCTGAAGATATAGTGAGGCGGGGCATTGTGGTTTTGGATTTAAACATGAGATCAGGCTGATTTTGGACGATTCTGTCATTTTATTTAAAATTACATTAAATTTGAACACAACAAAATCATTTTCAGAGAAACCACTCGGCTATAATTATCATGGAATTGTCTGTACATGATGATAAGGCATTAAAAAGTAGTTGAACATTGGTTTTACATTTTCGATAAAATGATTTATGTAAGAAAACCAATCAATTTCATACATTTATCAGTGCATTTTATGACCACCAATTCTGTACCAGATGTTCCACTCACGGCACAGACAGTGGTACCATGGTACAGACAGCTGTACCATGAGTGCGTTGATCAGGCGTAAGGTACATGTACGCTTGATACTTGAGGGTTTAACACAAAACTATGCTAAGTGCATTTTTGTGTAAATTTTACAGGATAATGAACAAATACAGGTATAAAAAAATATCAGTAAGCCGTATAATTGTATATCAATAATATTAATAGTAATTATGTAGACATTTGTGAAATATAAATACCAGGTCAATTTTCAATTTCTTTTATATATGAAAGATGTTATTATAGATAAACTTATAAAGTGTCAAAATAGTTTTGCACTGAAAGTCAATAAATTCGATAAAGGTGATAATTCATAAAAATTCAAGGTGTATTAACATTCTTTATGTACAGTCAAGACGCAGGTTTTAAAGTAGCTGTCCCGCCAACAACAGCCAAATTTTACAACATATGTACTCCATTTCTCACCTATTGACGACGAGGTATATACATGTATGTAGCTCACTTATTTTGAGAATCCAAAAGCAATAGACACAATATAAACTGTGTTTACCAGCCAGGCCAACCCCAAAGCTGGAGCATCGAATTAATATTTATCAACTCATAATTCATTTTACGCATATTCAATCAGGTATTTTAGGAACACTTTTAGGTCAATAATCCTATACTTTTCATCACACATATACATTATTATATGAACTTAACACCTGGACGGAGTTTTGATAAACATTTTTGTAGTGTAATTTTTCTGTTATATGGCAGGTTAGTTTCTTTAAGATTAAAAGGTAATCCCTAGAAGTAAGTTGTTTTAACTGTGATAAAAAAAACCAGCTTTTTTTCCTCTTGAGTGACCTTTAATACAAGGTTGATTTATTAAGTGGGCGGTGATTGGCACGGTGGTGATTTATTAAGTGGGCGGTGATTGGCACAGTGCGTGATTTATTAAGTGGGCGGTGATTGGCACGGTGGGTGATTTATTAAGTGGGCGGTGATTGGCACGGTGGTGATTTATTAAGTGGGCGGTGATTGGCACGGTGGTGATTTATTAAGTGGACGGGGATTATAAGCACAGTGGTGATTTATTAAGTGGGCAGTGAGTGGCACGGTGGTGATTTATTAAGTGGACGGCGATTGGCACGGTGGTGATTTATTAAGTGGGCGGTGATTGGCACAGTGGTGATTTATTAAGTGGACGGTGATTAGCACGGTGGTGATTTATTAAGTTGGCAGTGATTGGCACGGTGGTGATTTATTAAGTGGGCGGTGATTGACACGGTGGTGATTTATTAAGTGGGCGGTGATTGGCACGGTGGTGATTTATTAAGTGGGCGGTAATTGGCACGGTGGTGATTTATTAAGTGGACGGTGATTGGCACGGTGGTGATTTATTAAGTGGGCGGTGATTGGCACGGTGGTGATTTATTAAGTGGGCGGTGATTGACACGGTGGTGATTTATTAAGTGGACGGTGATTAGCACGGTGGTGATTTATTAAGTGGGCGGTGATTGGCATGGTGGTGATTTATTAAGTGGGCGGTGATTGGCACGTTGGGCTGATTGCCTTGTAACAAAGTTTTCATGGTTGAGACACCACACAATGTGCTTGTGACCCAAACTAAGTCTTCAGCAAATCATTATTCCCTCTTGGTATCTTCTGTCGGTAGGAGACGCTACCTATGTGATAGATTCTGTCGTCGGGGTGTGCAAAATATCCAGAAAAATCTTAAGGATGGTGATCCTACTGAGAGGCACTTTAAATAACCTAAATAATGCATTGTTGATGAACCATTTTACCACACTTCAGTTAAAGAGCCTTTCTCAGTTAGCTTTATTTATATTTAATTCAATTCTAGGGCCATCCCCAATATGGACATGGACGTGGAGGTGAACATCATGAACAGGGGTCTGCTGTCAGATGAGTTCATAGGCTTCGTGTCGGTACCTCTACAGCAATACAGTGTGTATGAACGACCTAAAAGTCAGTAAGTAATAGTTTCTACCCACATGTCCCTGACTGTCATCAGTACAGTGTGTATGAACGACCTAAAAGTCAGTAAGTAATAGTTTCTACTCACATGTCCCCGACTGTCATCAGTACAATATGTATGAACGACCTAAAAGTCAGTAAGTAATAGTTTCTACCCACATGTCCCCGACTGTCATCAGTACAGTGTGTATGAACGACCTAAAAGTCAGTAAGTAATAGTTTCTACCCACATGTCCCCGACTGTCATCAGTACAGTGTGTATGAACGACCTAAAAGTCAGTAAGTAATAGTTTCTACCCACATGTCCCCGACTGTCATCAGTACAGTGTGTATGAACGACCTAAAAGTCAGTAAGTAATAGTTTCTACCCACATGTCCCCGACTGTCATCATTACAGTATGTATGAACGACCTAAAAGTCAGTAAGTAATAGTTTCTACCTACATGTCCCCGACTGTCATCAGTACAGTGTGTATGAACGACCTAAAAGTCAGTAATAGTTTCTACCCACGTCCCCGACTGTCATCAGTACAGTGTGTATGAACGACCTGAAAGTCAGTAAGTAATAGTTTCTACCCACATGTCCTCGACTGTCATCAGTACAGTGTGTATCTTAGAGATCACTTTGTCCATCGTTGTCCGCTGGATGTGAATAAATTACTGAATGTTGTTTTACAGCATGTCAGTATACCAAGTTTTATTAACAATAACCAATCAAGCATAAAAAAATAAATCTTGTCTCCCTCGCTTCTCCCTATTTCCTCTGGAGGGAGAAATCACTTCTCTGTAAATTAGATCAGTTTGGACCTTGCAGGTATCTTAAAATTTGCCACATATATCAAGCTAGTGAGTCTTGCTCTGCCTTATGGTATAGAGCTTTCTAATATCAGTAGTGTTTTTTATGGAATTTCCATGACAACCGGTGTTTTGTAAATTAGCTCAGGTAAAATTATCAGTATAACCTTTACTGACTGATTCAGTAGTGGGACTGCATAACAAAATGTCAAAATGAGGAGAAGATACATAAACGACATTTAATGTGTTTTTAATGCATTGCATTAGGTTTCACCTAAGAGTTAGCTTCAAGGTTTTTCATATACATGCATACAGTGGATATAAATAATTTCAGAACTTTTTTGATTATTCATACTTGAAAGGGACACTGTCCGTAACTTTTAGCTTATAAAACACACAATAATTATGTTCGCAAACATTACACACTAAAAATTATTGAATATTTACTAATTAAAAGCAAGATTGTTTAACGGAATTCAATCGCGATACAAAAAAAGTAAATCCGCTTTGTGCGTTTGAACTCGCAGCCCAAACTAAAATTACACTCGCCGTAATAATAGTGTGCGTGAGTGTAAAGTGGTCGACAACGCTCCCGTCTGAGCTAAGTGGGCTATACATATTTCGCAATACATACTGTGGTGAAAACCTAATGCGCTAATGGAAGTCACGTGATCGCAGAAAATGTAAATATTGTGGGTCCCACTTTATTTACATATAATAATTAAAACTTTTTTTTTTTCAAACTCACGAATGTATTCCTACATACTTCTTAGGGTCTATCCTCATGTTTTTATGTATACATTTCACTGAATAAAAGTCAGCCAGTTATTTGGTTATGCTCAATATCTGCTTACTTACGGACAGTGTCCCTTTAAAAAATGTTTACACAGTTTTACAATTTGTTTACAGTTTGGATGACATTGACCTAATTTCGCTTTGGATATTTGTATCAGTTTACTTATAGTCTGTTTCAATTTTTCGAAACTCAGAAGGGGAATGTGTAACTGTCAGGGGAGAGGGAATGCGTAACCCAGGTTAGGAAATGTCAGGGGAGGGGGAATGTGTAACCCAGGTTAGGAAATGTCAGGGGAGGGGGAATGTGTAACCCAGGTTAGGAAATGTCAGGGGAGGGAGAATGCGTAACCCAGGTTAGGAAATGTCGGGGGAGGTGGAATGCGTAAGCCAGGTTATTTATATATGTAGTATAATATGTATAGTTGTATAGTTTACATGTCTTTAGTCACGTACCTGTTAGGTTTACCTGTGTACTGTATTGTCATGCGACAGATGTAGATATATATGTATGAGTGGTTCCATGTTAGCTATATATGTAAGTTAGGGATCCATCACCTCACCCTGCATGGGTATTTGTGCACGTCACCATTGAATTCCAGCCAGTACAACTAACTAACCTATCGGATCTCTTTAACTATATTCTTAGTCTAGTTCTTGAAAGACTTCACATCTTTTGCCAGGTATGGTTACAACACTGATGCTGAGTACCTATAATATTACAGTAGTTTTAGACAAATAAAGCTAGAAGATTATAAATACGAGGGGTGTCTCAAATGTAATGCAATTTCATTCATGATTTGAAATTGGTTTGAAACTGTGCCATTTTTAGCTCTACTGATCAGAGATCAGCAGAGCTTATGCCGTGGTGCGGCGTCCGTCGTCCGTCCGTCTGTCCGTAAACTTTTATTTGTAGCGACAACTCCTCTGAAACTACTGGATGGATATTCATGAAACTTTACAGAAATGTTGCCCATAAAGTCTAGTTGATCCTAGCAAAAATTCATGTTGATGTGAAATCCAAGATGGCCGCCAAAGCTAAAAATAGAGTTTTAAAAAATAAGTTTGTAGCGACTACTTCTTGAAAACTATAAGTGATATTGATATGGGACTTTTTCTAAAATGATCAGCATGACATGATGTAGATCCTTGTGGAAAATTATTTTGATTCGACGTTAAACATGGCTGCCAGTGGCCATCTTTGGTTACATAGAGTTATATAGTAAAAACTTGTAGCGACTACTCCTCTGAAACTACTTGACGGATGTTCATGAAACTTTACAGGAATGTTGCTCTTGATGTCTAGTTGATCCTAGAAAAATTTCAGGTCGGCCGGAAATTCAAGATGGCCACCACAGCTAAAAATAGATTTAAAATAAATAAGTTTGTAGTGACTACTTCTTCAAAACAATAAGAGATATCGATATGGGACTTTTTCTAAAATGATCAGTATGACATGATGTTGGTCCTTGTCGAAAATCGTTTTGATTTGACTTTACTGGCCGCCAGCGGCCATCTTTATTTACATAGAGTTATATAATGAAAACTTGTAGCGACTACTTCTCTGAAACTACTTGACGGATTTTCATGAAACTTCACAGGAATGTTGCTCTTAATGTCTAATTGATCCTAGCAAAATTTCAGGTCGGCCGGAAATTCAAGATGGCCGCCACGGTTAAAAATCGATTTTCAGAAAACAAGTCTGTAGCGACTACTTCCTGAAATCAAAATCAATCAGTAGAGCTTCAAGGTCATTGACCTCTTGTTTTCATTTCATCTCTTCAAAGTATTCCCCCTTGTGGAAAATACATAATTTCAGCCGAACAATCCACTTCTGGAATGCGTCACGGTATGCTGATTCTGGCACACTCTTAAGCCACTGATCAACAGCAGAACCAAGTGCTGATCTGGTGTAATATCTTCGACCAGAGAGGAATGTTTTACAGTTTGGAAATAAAAAAAATCGCACGGGGCTAAATCTGGAGAATAAGGTGGATGGGGGAGTAGTGATCTTCTTGGACTTCAGAAAGTCCTTAACAATGACAGATGTGTGTGCTGGAGCGTTGTCGTGTAACCAACGGACATATCTGATGCCTGTTTATGGGCGATTTTTTACATAGTATTTCTCAACCTTTTTCAGTACTACGTCACGATAGAATTTTCCTGTCACAGATTTACCTCTTGGTACAGGAATTTGAACAGCATGCCTTTATCTGTGAAGAAAATGGCATACAAAACCTTCTTCACACTTTGAGTTCGTTATGCAACAATCGGTCTTTGACTGTGTTTTGTTGCCCATATTTTATTACCAATCTTCCCAACAGGCTCATAGAAATGCACCCAGGTTTCAACTCCTGTGATGACATTTGCAAACTTCCTTTTTACTGTATTTTGGAAATGATTTTAGTAATTTTTCTACACGTGTCCTCTTCCGCTCAGCTGTAAGCAAGTGGGGAATCCAGCTGGCAGATATCTTGCTAACTTTCATAACCTTCCTCAGAATACGATGTACCGAGGATCGTGAAACCCCTACCATACGTTCAATCTGTCGCACAGTATATCTCGCATCTTTCGAGATTAGTTCTCTTACCCTGGACTCTACAGACTTACTCGTTGCAGACTTTGGACGCCCTGATTTTACAGAGTCTTTAACAGCTTGCACACCTGCTGAAAACCTCTTCACCCACCTAAAAACTGTAGAGTACGATACCCAAGTGTTTTTTTTACAACAGCGGTCAACGACTGCTTGTGTTGAAATGATTATTTTCCATACATATCGATTGAGTTGGACAATGATACATACATGTATAGACAGGTATTGAATAGGGCTACCCGTGCATATATATCCCGGTGTACAACTCAACGTGATTATCGAGAAAACAATGAAATTGCATTACATTTGAGACACCCCTCGTACACTACTCTAATGATTCTGGCCACATTTGCATACATGCCGCCGACAAATAAAAGATGAATCTAGTAATTCAGTTTTATAATACTGCTCCGGTGTATAATACTGCTCCAGTGTATAATACTGCTCCGGTGTATAATACTGCTCCTGTGTATAATACTGATCCGGTGTATAATACTGCTCTAGTGTATAATACTGCTCCAGTGTATAATACTGCTCCGGTGTATATTACTGCTTGAGTGTATAATACTGCTCCAGTGTATAATACTGCTCCGGTGTATAATACTGCTCCGGTGTATAATACTGCTCGAGTGTATAATACTGCTCCGGTGTATAATACTGCTCCGGTGTATAATACTGCTCCAGTGTATAATACTGCTCCAGTGTATAATACTGCTCCAGTGTATAACGGTGTATAATACTGCTCGAGTGTATAATACTGCTCCGGTGTATAATACTGCTCCGGTGTATAATACTGCTCCAGTGTATAATACTGCTCCAGTGTATAATACTGCTCCAGTGTATAATACTGCTCCGGTGTATAATACTGCTCCTGTGTATAATACTGATCCGGTGTATAATACTGCTCTAGTGTATAATACTGCTCCAGTGTATAATACTGCTCCGGTGTATATTACTGCTCGAGTGTATAATACTGCTCTGGTGTATAATACTGCTCCGGTGTATAATACTGCTCGAGTGTATAATACTGCTCCGGTGTACATAAGGGCGTGTCCATGGTAGAGAGGGTAAAGACAAAAGTTTGAAACTTTCTCGCCTCTCACCGCTGCATGTTTGAAAAACTTGTTAATGAGAAAGTGTCTATTCTTATGGATGGTGGGAGGTATACAGTACTGGTTCCACCCAGGAATAAGTGGGTGGTTTGCCTCCACAACTAAATATCGACCGTCATACATAGCCTAAAATGCACTGGAAAATGACGATAAAACCTGAAACACACATACACAAAACTACAAAAATGTTGCAATGAACAGTCAAAATAATCTATATATATCACCAGATGGTTCCAGCTGAAACAAAAGCCCAGCAAGATGCCTGACGGTCGGTACAGGGGCGAGATAGAAGTGCGACTCACATTCCATGTCAAAAGTCGAGAGGAGACATCACCGGGCAACGGGGGACTAAAGGGAAAGAGGACCAGCTCTATCAAATCTCTAGTCAGTGCTGTTGGTAAGGAAAAAAGGGAAAACTCGTTGGCTAAAAATAGCCTGTAACATTAACAATATCGTTATTACAAAATGTGTCGTCTGCAATTATGTCTCATCCAAATTATTCCAGAAGACAGCTTGATATCCACCTTTTTAGCTAAACATTTAGTGAAAAAATATGCTGTATGCTGGTTTAATATGTATTATTTAAATGCGCGTAGACAATAGAATTCAAATTAACATCATCTGAATGAACTGTCAATGTCTTCTGCAATATCATTGAAGAGGCATGTAATTTTACCTAATTCCTTACTCATATGTCTCTGCACTAATGTTCTGATGGATGGTTAGACTAAAGTAAATCGAAGTCTTCTTTAAGAAAGTAAACATTTTTAGCTTTCTTTAGATAATTGTTATTGAATAAAATATTAACAACTGGAAAATACGTATAACAGAACTTAACAGAAGCTTTAGATGTGATAAATAAAACATTAAAACAAAACAATTTTTTGCTCCAGATATGCAATTTTAAGGGGTATTTTGGGAGATAGACATTACAAAAACAGCATATTTGTAACAGAAACATGATAATTACTCTTCAGACTTCAAAAAATCGTCATTGCTGATCTATGTAAGGAAAGAAATAAGCAAAAAATCATCATTGCTGATCCATGTAAGGAAAGAAATAAGCAAAATATCATCATTGCTGATATATGTAAGGAAAGAAATAAGCAAAATATCATCATCATTGCTGATATATGTAAGGAAAGAAATAAGCAAAATATCATCATTGCTGATATATGTAAGGAAAGAAATAGGCAAAAAATCATCATTGCTGATCCATGTAATGAAAGAAATAAGCAAAATATCGTCATTGCTGATATATGTAAGGAAAGAAATAAGCAAAATATCATCATTGGTGATATATGTAAGGAAAGAAATAAGCAAAAAATCATCATTGCTGATCCATGTAATGAAAGAAATAAGCAAAAAATTGTCATTGCTGATATATGTAAGGAAAGAAATAAGCAAAATATCATCATTGCTGATATATGTAAGGAAAGAAATAAGCAAAAAATCATCATTGCTGATATATGTAAGGAAAGAAATAAGCAAAATATCATCATTGCTGATCCATGTAATGAAAGAAATAAGCAAAAAATCAGCATTGCTGATCCATGTTAGGAAAGAAATGAGCAAAAAACCATCATTGCTGATCTATGTAAGAAAAGAAATAAGCCTATCTGGAGCACTGTAATAATTGTAATAATTACTTTATTGCGATTGGTTGACGTTCAAACGTTTGCGACTTAAATAGTGCATAACCCATTGCAAATCCAGTCGTGACATTAAACCATAAAAAATGCGACATCATTTAGTTTTATTTCAATGTGTTGTTAGGTAAACCATCAAAAACAATGGAAAGCGTTAGAAACGGGTTAACCAGTATTGAATTTTTTACTTTTTCTACTGTATGTCAGCCATTTATCGGTCGCAAAGCAATATTTAACAGCTCTGTTTACATGGCACCATTAAACAAAATGTGCGGCCATTGAATAACAACATTTCATACTGTCAACCCTATAATAATTTTCAATATCTTCCTACGCAGGTGACAAGTTCAAGTTTACAAGAAGTCGTTCTCTGAGGGGTGACGGTAATCAGACATTCTCAACTCCACCATCAGATAAGGTATGTTGTCATGGTAACTGCTTTTGAATGAGGTCAAGGTCAAAAGGTGATAATCATGTTTCAGGTGCTAAATGGTTAACATAATCATGGTGAAGGTTTTCTAAGGCATGTTACTATGGTTACTAATGTTAACTGTGCTGCTATGGTGATCTTTTGTCATAGAAACAGAACTGCATGACAACAGAGGAAATGGTGGAGTAAGAACAGTTTGTACTGTCATATAGAGGAATGTTTGTCCATGTAACTTTGTACTCTTTTAGCTCTATAAAATGTGTACAGTTTTAGTCATGTAGTAAGGTTTTCTTAGTAGCTTGTAGGCGGGTGATTTAAAGTTCTCCGGCCATGTTTTGTTTCATGAACATGTTTAAACCTATTTAAATCATAATCAATACACAACAGTATATATTTACAATTCACATGTTGCAATATCTGTGAAAAGCGAGAATAGGATTTCATGTGATGACTTTGATAGAATAGAAAACTTTGAAAAGGTAAATTAATCCATAGGAAATTGTATTTATCATGATAATCTGGCAATAGCAGTGCAGCTATACAATTCAGATTTACCTCACTTCCCCATGCATTCACGCAGTGGTAAAAGTAGTATCTAGGTCATGCAAATAATACTTATTTTTACTTCATCTTAGTAGCTAGTAGCGGTTTTAAATATATGTTTCTCTACGGAACTATCAAGAAATGTTCATACGATGTTTAAGAGTTAAATTTGTTCATAGATAATACTACAAAAAGGGTGGCCATTCACCTTTAACCTCTCCTTGGTTTGTAGCTGACTGGCTACTTTTAACAGTTCTCATTACAACAACAAAGAAAGAGATATAAATAACCTGCCTTCATTTACAAACTCGCTGTTACTCATAAGCAAAGGGACAGCCCTGATGAAGGTTCTCATTTCATAGTATAGACTACAGCTAGTTAGTTACCTCCCTTTTGTAGATCTAGTATTTACCCAGCATGCAACGGTAATATAGTACACTTGAAATATGTGATACTGGGACATTACAAAGTCGTGGTTCCGAATCTTTAGGTTTTCATATATATATATTATGTGTGATACAATAAACGTAAGTTTGCATGACGGTCTGAGTGTTTGAATGATAACGCCAGTTGGTTTAGATGCATGCTTATTCTGACTGAATGAACTTTGTCAAATAATTGTAACTGAAAATGTTTCTAATGAACTCGTATTTTAACGCTATTTTTCCCACAAGAATGGGTTTGCAGCATACTTGAAACTTAGTATCAATGTTTGCGTAATATCATCAGTGCGCTGTCAATGTCATTGTATCGTAATTAATAAATTCAGTCACGTCATGGAAAATACAGTCAAACCATATATATTATATAGTATTCAAGATTGTGGTTCCATTTAGTATCATAAATAGGCCCAGTGCATAGTGCGGTGGACATGACCCGGGGTCAAGCCTAATCTGTGCCACTGTGTTTTGTTGGTGTGTTCCTGGGCAAGACACTTTACCTTAGCCTCTTCCATCGGGTGGGGGCGTTAACCGGGCGGTCCTGTGTATCGGAGACTGTCCTCTGAACACGTTAAAGAACCATAGGAATCTTTTTAATAATAAGAGTAGGGCCGGTTCATTCCCCTCTCTCTGGGGCGGCTCTAAATAACACATAATGTGTTAATGAACAGTTAAACAATCTTCTGTTGAATTTAATTATCATTAAAGAAAACGCCATTGAAAACTTGTTAAAACTTTATCGCCGGCCCCAGTAGCTTTTTGCTATTTTTAACGCTGGTTCAGACAGCTGTCTGTGGTGTTTGACTGTGTTGATTACCCCAGTTTTATGCAGGATTAAGTTGTGTAAAGTATGAGAAACAGTCATAAGACTCGACTAGTGAAGGTGTCGACTATAGGCATTTTTCTTGATGAAAACATGTTAGTGACACGTGACAAAAATGAGAAAAAATGGTTCTTTAGAAATCACAGCACCCAAACGCAATGGCGCCGTAGATCCACATTGTACCACAAACAAAGAGCAAATTAACTATACAATGAAAAAGACAATACACAACAGAAAGAGTAGTGAAGACAGGGTTACAGACTTGGAACGGTCAGTAGGCAATATGGCCCACCAGTTAGCTTCAATCGATTTTAAGTGTACACAACCTCGCTATTATCCTGTCTTCAGCGCTCAAATTGACAAGACAGTGTCTCTGAGTTATCATCTTAAATAAAATCTTGTTCTAGTGTTAGAATGTGCAGCGCAAACCAGTTGGCATCATCTGCCAATTTATAAGGCGTCTAATTGTCAGCAACTCAAAATAATGATGTATAATATCTCAAATTTTATCGAAATGGGGAATCAACGATAGAACTTGGCATGTCTTTCATTCCCAACTTTCCATAAATACAAGTTATCGGAGTCGATTCTTTCGGCTGGTTGTGATAATTTGTTTTACGGTGTTCTTGTAATAGATATGGTTTGGCTGTATTTTCCAAGATTTTTCGATTTTAATGCATGCCTGTTTCAAAATGTTTCACTTGCCAAAGGCATGAGGTTGCATGAGAACGTTGTCTTCACCTGAAATAACTACTGATTCATTGCAATGATAAGACATTATTTGGTTGGAAACTTTCTAAATAAAGTTTACTTAATAGAACTCTTAAAAGCACTGTTCGAAATATTTATTCAATTTTAAATAAAAATAATGATTTAATGTATACTGATGTTTTAGACTTTATAAATTAATATAGTTATAGGTCAGTAATTTTGTTGTTAATTGTAAAAGCACATTTAATATTGTATTATTTTTTATATCAGTATAGAACTATGTAAAATTGTCAAACTTTGTCAGAACAGGGGTAGGGAAATAAACTGGAAAAGAAAACATTCTTTGAAAAAAGGGGTAATGAGTAGGTGGGATAGAAAACAACAAAAAGTGCGGCATTAAGATATGTATAATTCTAAGGTTTATAGTCTCCTGGCCAAATTACCGAGTAAGAATCCGCCAGGTGGCCACATTTGAGCACACACTACATGTGTGTTGTTTATGCTGCATTTGATTGTATATGGTAACCTTGAATATAAGTCTAGTTCAAGTAACTAGTCTTGTTAGAAATACTTCTAAATAAATCCACAGATTGTCAGGACTTGGCTGAGTCATTAAACGATTTTGCTATCCATTATGTCACAACACCATCCATACACTAAGATACTTAGATGTTTAAATCCTGTGGAATTAAAACACTGTCCCAATAATTACCCACTGTTTGAGTCATAGATTTATATTTGAATATCTGGCTCTGCCTGTCCAATGATACATCAGTTGCAGTCTTTTTGATGATAATTAGTGTATCTCCATGTCCAATATGTTCACTAACTTCCCATGTAACTACCTTTGCAAATAAACCTCCTGACTCTTATTATTGTGTCGCCCACATAACATGGCAGACACTCAGGGATCACTTTGTCCATCGTCCAGCACACTTTAACCTGCAACATAACCTTGCCTATAACTTGAAAAGTATTTGACATATGTTTATGAAACTTCACACACATCTTCATCTTCAACCCAAGGAATGCTGTTACACATGTCCAATAACTCTGACTTCATTTCAGCAGAGTTATGCCCCTTTTCATAAAACTTTAACCTGTATCCTAACCTGCTCTTAATTGGCCATAACTCAAGAAATATTTACGCTATGTTCATAACACATCACACGCATATTCCCCTTACCACACAGAATATTGTTACCCACGACCAATAACTGACTTTCTTTGCAGCAGAGTTATGGCCCTTTTCATAAAACTTTAATAACCTGCAGCCTGGTTAGCTCATAACTGACCATAACTTGAAAAGTATTTGACCTATGTTCATGTAACTTCTCACACATATGTCCAATAACTCTGACTTTCATTTTGGCAGAGTTGTGTCCCCTTTTCATAAAACTTTAACCTGCAACAACCTAGCTCATAGCTTTGCAAAATATTGACCTATGGTCATGAAACTTTACACAGTTCTTTCTTATCAGTTATCCAATGGAGATGTATGCCACCTTTAATAATTTTTAACACTTTAAAAAAAAAGCTCCATAATTCTGGAAGGATTGCATCCCCTGTCTTCAAATTTTATAGTTAGATTGTACTTGCTGAAATAAGCACACGGCAGGCGACACAAGTTATCCGTGGAACACCCTTCTAGTATATATTTACAATAATTTTGCATTCACACGTCAAATTGTTTATGCTCCTAAAGAGAGGGAGAATATATTAACCAAACCTTCTGTCCGTCCAGTCATCCATCTGAAACAGTCGGGTCTCAGTCTACTTAAGGGAATTTCATGCAACTTTGTTAATCCCATTTAGAACATGTGTTGCTTGCAAGAATCAGGTTTGTTCCTCAAAGGTCAAGGCCACATAGATTCAAAGGTCAAGTGAGTCAAAATCATGTCTTGGCCATAACTTTGAAAATATAAGATAGGAATTTCATTAAACTTTACACAACTGGTAATCACAATTAGAAGCTATGTCAGAGACCAAATTCACCAAAAGCGTGTATTTGCCATAACTCTTGAAATTACTTAAGGGAGTTCTAGGGCACCGTTATTTTCCCATACTTTATGGATGAACAAGGTAGCTAAAGCTGAAGGTACAGCATTGTGACTCAAACTTTGTGGGTGAACAACATATTGAGAGTCTTAGGCACAGTCTCCATGCTTTATGACTGTATTGGTAACTCGGTGGCCTAATGCACTGCACCAACATTGAAAGGCAGCATAATTGTATTTGTGTTAATTGCCAACTGAACATGTTTTTGGTGTTGGATTGAAATGGTCATCATCCCATCAAGATTCAATGGTGCCAAAATATCTATTAGGCATTTGAACAGGATATAAACAGGATATAAACAGGATATAAACAGAATATAAACTGGATATAAACAGGATATAAACAGAATATAAACTGGATATAAACAGGATATAAACAGGATATAAACTGGATATAAACAGAATATAAACTGGATATAAACAGGATATAAACAGGATATAAACAGGATATAAACAGAATATAAACTGGATATAAACAGGATATAAACAGATATAAACAGGATATAAACTGGATATAACAGGATATAAACAGAATATAAACTGGATATAAACAGGATATAAACAGAATATAAACTGATATAAACTATCTAATATTCTTACTATTTTTCATCAATTTGTCCTATCTGTAAACAAGAAAGTTTATGAAAGTTGAAAATGAATCGGTTTGAAAAAACTACGAAAACAGTATTAGCTTGAGAGCGAGTTCATGTAGAACCCAAATAATAGAGTAAAAACAACACCAAAAGGTTTAACTCTGTAGTTAACTCTAGTCTCATATTGAAAACTGTACAAACAGCAAACAGTAAAATGATTTTTAACGTAAATTCAGGTAAACCCCGTGAATGATTTATACAATAAATTGAGATACCACAGAGGTGTACCAAATTTACGTTACAAAAAGGTAAATTCGGGTAGACTTTGGTGATTTCTACAATGTATTGCAGACATCACACAGGATGTACCAAATGTATGTTACTTCTTACTCTGGGGTTTCAAACGAACTCGGCCAGATTGTTTAAGTGTTTTCTTCTTAGCATTTAATTTTAAAATAATTGAGCCTTAAACGAAACAGAATACATCTAAGACTGTTCTCATTCTAATATATGTGCCATGCTATACATAGCTCTACTCGTCAATGCAACATGTTGAAAATGTTAAGATTTCTTTATAAGGTTATAATTTATTACCCAATATTCTATCACTGCTCTGCTTTCATATATAGAAGTGCTTATCTTCTCATACCTTCTGCTGTCTCTCCAGTAACAGTCACCCTACTTGTCTGTATGTACTAAGTATAATCAGTGTGTCTAACTGCTTATTTTTAACTCTACTGGCCAAAGGTCAGTCGAGCTTATGTTGATGGTGCGGTTGTCTGTCATTGTAGTAATTCATCGAATTAGTGTTGTTTTGGCCAGAACTTCTGACAGTAAAGGTTTCCTATTTTCGTTAAATTCTATTTTCGTTAAATTTGATTTGAAGACTGTTTTCAATAAGATTTCAGATAAATTAACAATGAGCAAAGTCGATCAGTGTTGTTACAGATTTGTTGCTCCTGATTATTGAAAAATAAGCAAGATTCAGCTGGTTCATGCAATAAAATTGATTAAGTGGCTTCGGATGGTCACCAAATTTTCATTTGAAGGTTTATTTCAATAAGACCTCAAACGAGTTTGACAATAAAAAAATTGTTGATCGCACTGCAGAGTAATTGCCCATGATTATCATACGTCACAGTAAGAGATTTCAGTTTGTTAACATAATAACTCTAGCTTCTGGTTCTTAGCAAATTTGTTCTGAGGTTTATTTTAATAATATCTTGGATGAGTTATATAATGAGCAAATTGACCTGCATTTTACAGAGTTATTGCCCTTTATTGTGTTGAAATTGGAGAATGTTTGGTGGTGTACTCAATCGCTTTGGTCAGCAGTTTCCACTTTTCCCCGGATTCATCTTGGAAGGGTTTGATAATGAGAAAAAATGATGCTTGTGTAACAAGAGTTGTAGCCTTTGATTAGTGACAAATAATTCATTTTCAGCCTGTTTATGTGATGACTTTTGTTAATAATGGGTTCTGATTTTCACCAGTTCTGATTGAAGGTTTAGATAATAAAAACCTTCGACAGGTTCCAGTATTAGCCATAGGGAGTGATGGCCCTTGCTTATGTTGCAAGAAGGAAATTTTAGCTCACGAATAGGATAACTTCAGTAAACTGTTTTGGATCTTCACCAAACCTGATACGAAGATTTGGTTCAGTAAGATTGCGGCTATGCAGATTGACAGAATATCTACTTCACTTCCCCTCCACTGGTGTAAGATCCATGTTAGCCAGTAGAGCGCTTGTTGTAATAACCTCCATGTCAACACCCACCGTGCTGGATGTGTCACTGGTACTAACACGTATGGGAGTATCACGCACTCATCTAATACATTATTCAGTTTGACAGACTTATATTAAACGGAGGCATATATTCATCAAGTCCATCTAAAGTTCATCATTCTAATCAAGATTTACTGGGAATTCAGCTTAATGGCAAATTGATCGAGAGTCATTTGAACCCTCGGTCAACATTTCATGGTCCTGATTAAAAATGTAAGTTACATCCTATACCACTTTTGAAGTAATTGTATCGGAAGTTCTGACAAAGTTTGAATAATGTATTTGCAAAACCAATGATTATCTTCGACTGCACCAAAGCAATTTGGCTTACACTGTTCGGAACAAAAAGTAGTGAATTTGTTTTTAGACATGATTGGTTTAATTAGTATTTACCAGTAATATTATAATGAATATGTTGTGAATGACTTTGAAAAAACAAAAACAGTTTTAAAAAAAAGTAGTGAATTTTTTGTTTATTGTTTGAAAAAAAAGCAATGAATTAAAAAAAAAAAAAAATATCTTTGTTTTACTGTGAATTAAAGATGGGACATTTCTAAAGTCATACTGTTTATTTTGCAAGAGTTTAAGTATAACATTTTATGGTGTGGAGATAAGGAGATGATGATTGGTGCTTATGTGCGGCAGATTTATTTATCCATTTCGTACCACATCTTTTGTAGAGTCATTGTATAAAATGAGAAATTTTATATTACTAAGTTTTTATGCTGTTCATTTTATTTGCCCCACTAGGTGCCCCTGCCTCTATAAGCATACCTCCATGATTTTAAACTGAAACTGAACATGAATAAGTGGCCCCTTATCACCACTCAACAGAGGTCCTATACAGCTGCAATTGCATATTTTTAATTAGGTTCCTCAATTTATTTAAAGAAATCCCTTTGTACCCTATATACATGAAATCCTGGTATCCGATTTACAAGCAGTGTTCTATTTTGTCCTTTGTTTTAAAACACCATGTACACAGATGGCTCTAGTGTTCAGTCTGGTTTAGAAGTTGCCTCCACCCAGTTAGGTTGCCCCAACACAAACCGGTTAGATAGCCCCCAACCCCCACTAAGTTAGATTGTCCCCCACAAACCAGTTAAGTTGGCCCACACCACCTGGTTAGGTTGCACCCATCCACCAACAGGCTAATTTGGCCCCCACCCACCTGGTTAGGTGGCCCCCCTCCCCGCAAATACCACCACCACAACATTAAAATGCTGCTCCACCTATGATTATAAGCACCCTTTGATAATTGTTTAAGCACCCGGGGTGCTTATTGGGGTGAATACGGTATGTGCATAATCATGTGACAGTACCAGCATGTTACAGTAGAGTAACTGCCCTTTCTCTATGTGACAGTACCAGCATGTTGCAGTAGAGTAACTTTCTTTTCTCTAAGCGACAGTACCAGCAGGTTGCAGTAGAGTAACTTTCTTTTCTCTAAGCGACAGTACCAGCAGGTTGCAGTAGAGTAACTGCCCTTTCTCTATGTGACAGTACCAGCATGTTACAGTAGAGTAACTGCCCTTTCTCTATGTGACAGTACCAGCATGTTACAGTAGAGTAACTTCCCTTTCTCTATGCGACAGTACCAGCATGTTACAGTAGAGTAACTTCCCTTTCTCTATGTGACAGTACCAGAAGGTTGCAGTAGAGTAACTGCCCTTTCTCTATGTGACAGTACCAGCATGTTACAGTAGAGTAACTTCCCTTTCTCTATGCGACAGTACCAGTATCAGCAGGGTGGCCACAGACTCTGGAAAACAGAGAAAACAGGGAAAAGGGTGAAAAAAAATTCCCTGCAGGGAAAAATCAGGGAATTTGAAAATTTGCAAAAAATCAGGGAATTATCAGGGAATTATCAGGGAATTTTACAAAGATTGGAGAGAACAAATCTTGGCTACTGGTAGCTTCTCTTCCTGACTTTCTTAAAAAGCTGTATTTCTTCAAACTGTTAGCAATATATTAATAAACCAATTTAAAACCTGTAAAACTCCAAAGATATGAGTAAAGAATGTGTTTGGCTTAATGGTGGTGAAGGTATGGCTATAAGGGGAGGTTGGAGGCCATACGTATACAGCTGTATTTGAGCTATATACTCCGTGAAAAGATCAGGGAAAATCACCTTTCAGTCAGGGAAAAATCAGGAAAATTATCAGGGAATTTCATTTTTGGATTTCTGTGGCCACCCTGAGTATGTTAGAGTAACTTCCCTTTCTCTATGTGACAGTACCAGCATGTTGCAGTAGATTAACTTCCCTTTCTCTATGCGACAGTACCAGCATGTTACAGTAGAGTAACTGCCCTTTCTCTATGTGACAGTACCAGCATGTTACAGTAGAGTAACTTCCCTTTCTGAAATTCTCTATGCGACAGTACCAGTATGTTACAGTAGAGTAACTTCCCTTTCTCAGTACCAGCATGTTACAGTAGAGTAACTTTCACTTTCTCTCTGTGACAGTACCAGTATGTTACAGTAGAGTAACTGCCCTTTCTCTATGCGACAGTACCAGTATGTTACAGTAGAGTAACTTTCCTTTCTCTATGTGACAGTACCAGTATGTTACAGTAGAGTAACTTCCCTTTCTCTATGCGACAGTACCAGTATGTTACAGTAGAGTAACTTCCCTTTCTCTATGCGACAGTACCAGCATGTTACAGTAGACTGAGTAGAGTAACTTTCCCTTTCTCTATGCGACAGTACCAGCATGTTACAGAAGAGTAACTTCCCTTTCTCAGTACCAGCATGTTACAGTAGAGTAACTTCCCTTTCTCTATGTGACAGTACCAGTATGTTACAGTAGAGTAACTTCCATTTCTCTATGTGACAGTACCAGCATGTTGCAGTAGAGTAACTTCCCTTTCTGAAATTCTCTATGTGACAGTACCAGCATGTTGCAGTAGAGTAACTTCCCTTTCTCTATGTGACAGTACCAGCATGTTGCAGTAGAGTAACCGCCCTTTCTCTATGTGACAGTACCAGCAGGTTGCAGTAGAGTAACTGCCCTTTCTCTAAGCGACAGTACCAGCATGTTGCAGTAGAGTAACTTCCCTTTCTCTATGCGACAGTACCAGCATGTTACAGTAGAGTAACTTCCCTTTCTCTATGTGACAGTACCAGCAGGTTGCAGTAGAGTAACTGCCCTTTCTCTATGTGACAGTACCAGCATGTTGCAGTGAGTAACTTCCCTTTCTCTATGCGACAGTACCAGCATGTTGCAGTAGATTAACTTCCCTTTCTCTATGTGACAGTACCAGCATGTTACAGTAGAGTAACTTCCCTTTCTCAGTACTAGCATGTTACAGTAGTGTAACTTCCCTTTCTCTATGTGACAGTAGAGTAACTTCCCTTTCTCTGTGTGACAGTATCACATGTTACAGTAGAGTAACTTCCCTTTCTCTATGTGACAGTACCAGTATGTTACAGTAGAGTAACTTCCCTTTCTCTATGTGACAGTACCAGCATGTTACAGTAGAGTAACTTCCCTTTCTGAAATTCTCTATGTGACAGTACCAGCATGTTGCAGTAGAGTAACTTCCCTTTCTCTATGTGACAGTACCAGCATGTTGCAGTAGAGTAACTTCCCTTTCTCTATGTGACAGTACCAGCATGTTGCAGTAGAGTAACTTCCCTTTCTCTATGTGACAGTACTAGCAGGTTGCAGTAGAGTAACTGCCCTTTCTCTATGTGACAGTACCAGCATGTTACAGTAGAGTAACTTCCCTTTCTCTATGTGACAGTACCAGCATGTTACAGTAGAGTAACTTTCCTTTCTCTATGTGACAGTACCAGCATGTTACAGTAGAGTAACTTCCCTTTCTCTATGTGACAGTACCAGCATGTTACAGTAGAGTTACTTCCCTTTCTCTATTTGACAGTACCAGCATGTTACAGTAGAGTAACTTCCCTTTCTCTATGTGACAGTACCAGCATGTTATAGTAGAGTAACTTCCCTTTCTCTATGCGACAGTACCAGCATGTTACAGTAGAGTAACTTTCCTTTCTCTATGTGACAGTACCAGCATGTTACAGTAGAGTAACTTCCCTTTCTCTATGTGCCAGTACCAGCACGTTACAATAGAGTAACTTCCCTGTCCCATAGAGATGTATGAACCAAACAACCAAACACTTAATTTTTTGTTTATTTTCAGACTTAATAAAGCATTGTGGTTGTATGGATAAATAAATACTGTTTCATACCTGTGTAGTTTGCTAACCTATGTTACCTGTTGTATCTAATGTATGTTACATTATCAGAACACCGCATCTACTAAAACTACCCAATATTCGGGCAGTATCTCACCGTCAACTAACTCCGTACAATTTGAGGCTGTTGACCTTTATGTTCCGGAACAGTGCTGGAGGGAGAATGAATTTGACGAGGGATTGGTTTGTATTAATTGTTCTCAATCCTTCATCATTTTTTTTTTTACTACAATTTATTTTGTTAGTACCTGAATTTAATTTACTTTTTTATTGTGTGATTTTTAGCTCTACTGGCCGAAGGCCAGCAGAGCTTATGGGATTGCGAGTCGTCCGTCCGTCCGTCGTCCGTCCGTCCATCTGTTAACTTTTGCCTTGTGAACACTCTAGGGCCTTCATTATTAATCGAATCTTTACTTAACTTTGCCAGTGTCTTTATATCAATGAAAGCTCGGACAAGTTCGAAAACCGGCAAGATCGAAATAATTTACACCGGAGTTATGGCCCTTGTTTTGCTGAAAATGCCATATTAAGCCTTGTGAACACTCTAGCACCTTCATTTATTATTTGATCTTTACCAAACCTGCACAGATTGTTAATATCAATGAAAGCTCGGACAAGTTTGAAAACCTGCTAGATTGGACCATTAACAGCGGAGTTATTGCCCTTGATTTAGTTAAAAATGCTATATTTTGCCTCATTAAGACGATAGGGCCTTCATCTTTAATCCAATCTTTACCAAACTTTACCAGATTGTTTATATAAATGAAAGCTCGGACAAGTTCGAAAACCAGCTAGATTGGACCATTAACAGCGGAGTTATGGCCCTTGAGTTAGTTAAAAATGCTATATTTTGACTCTTTAAGACGACAGGGCCTTTATCTTTCATTCGATATTTACCAAACTTTACCAGATTGTTTATATAAATGAAAGCTCGAACAATTTCGAAGACCAGCCAGATCGGACCAGTAACAGCGGAGTTATGGCCCTTGATTTAGTTAAAAATGGTATGTTTTGCCTTGTTAATTCGATAGGGCCTTCATCTTTCATCTGATCTTTACAAAACTCAACCTGATTGTTTATGTCAATGACAGCTCAGACAGTTTCGAAAACCAGCCAGATCGGACCAGTAACAGATGAGTTATGCCCTTGATTTAGTTAAAAATGCTATATTTTGCCTCGTTAAGTTGATAGGGCCTTCATTTTCCATGCGATCTTTATGAAACTTTATTAGATTGTTAATATCAATGAAAGCTTGGTCAAGTTCGAAAACCAGCCAGATCAGAACAGTAACAGTGGAGTTATGGCCCTTGATTTAATTAAAAATCCTATATTTTGCCTCGTTAAGACGATAGGGCCTTCATCTTTCATCCGATCTTTAAGAAACTTTACCAGATTGTTAATATCAATGAAAGCTTGGACAAGTTTGAAAACCATCCAGTTTGGACCATTTACATCGGAGTCATGGCCCTTGATTTTCTGAAATATGCTATATCTTGGCCTCATTAAGACTAAAGAGCCTTCATTTGGCCAGATTTCATTGAAACTTTGCAGGGATGATCAGTACCAAGCCTAGTTGTACATAGTCACCATGTTCCAGTTGAATGATTTTGGCGGAGTTATAGCCCTTTAAAGGTTTTAATACACAAACTTTGTTCTGACTTGTTCTCCTGAACCCCTGGCCGGATTTAAACGAAGCTTTTTAGGGATGATCAATTCCATGTCTAGTTGTGCAAATCATTGCCGTATTCCGGCTGAATGATTTTTTTGGCAGAATTATGGCCCTTTAAAGGTTTTAATACACAAACTTTGTCTGATCTACTTCTCCTAAACCCCTCGCCAGATTTCAATGAAACTTTGCAGGGATGATCAGCACCAAGCCTAGTTGGGCATGTCATCGTCACGTTCTGGTTTACAGATATTTGGCAGAGTTATGGCCCTTTAAAGGATTTTGATACCACAGTTTTTTTCCGGGCTAGTTCTCCTGAACCCCTGGCTGGATATAGACGAAACTTGACAAGGATGATCAGTGTCAAGCCTAGTTGTGCATATCATCGCCATATTTCGGTTGAATGATTTTTGGCAGAGTTGTGACCCTTTAAATGTTTTAAGACACAAACTTTGTCTAGATTAGTCTCTTCTGAACTCTGCCAGATATCAGCGAATCTTGGCAAGAATGATCAGTACTAAGCCTAGTGGCACCTGTCATTGCCATGTTCTGGTTGAATGATTTTTGAAAGACTTATGGCCCCTTATACATAAACTTTATCTTGAGCCAGTAGAGCGTCCACAGGCCCTCTTGGGCCTCTTGTTTTTTTAGTATTTGTAATGTTGGCCTGAAGTTATCTGCTATCTGTGTCGATGTGCCGTAAAACATTCATTCATTCATTCATTCATTCATTCATTCATTCATTCATTCATTCATTCATTCATTCATTCATTCATTCATTCATCCATCCATCCATCCATCCATCCATCCATCCATCCATCCATCCATCCATCCATGCGCTACCTACTCCATTTTTCCCCATTCGAGTTGTAAGTTGCAATATGTTTTCTAATAAATGCCTGTCCATCTGTTTGAATCTTCATCCTGTTGGAAGTTGGGGGTCGGGCGATTATTCTAACCAGAAGGTCTTGCATGAAAAGACCAGTTTTACTATAAGGTTTTATTTTCATCATATTACTGCTGAATATGGAGACTGCCATTTATAAAAGGATAAACAAAAAGTCACATTTATTCTTAAAACCGGTTTGCGGGTTGTGGGAGTGGGGAGAAGGGCGTTTATTACTTAATTATGGTATGCCACTGACTCATTTGTATACTACTGGTTTTCATTCCATTTAAAACACTTGATATGAAACAAAAAGGAATTGGTTTTGATATGAATTGCAACAGCCATTAATTTAGGCAGACACTGTCAGTAGGGGATTTCTATTGTCTACAAAACTTGGTGTGATTATGTATTTAGACCTAGCTCCATAACGATCACTGTAGTTTTACCTATCTTTATTCAATCAGCATACCTTTCTAGATGTTGTTGTATTATATTTGTATACTCATGTATCTACTCACCACTGTAAGAACTATTACTGCACTACCCTGGCACACCTCTATATCCCAGTCCAAAAAGTATTCGAAAAGTATGTCCCCTTGCACCCTGGGAGTTAGAAATAACATCTTTTAATGCATAGGAGTAATAATTTTCATACTAAATGGTATGTCACCTTAAAAGCTCTTCAGCTTTTGAGATAAAAAAAAATGCGTAATTTGCTCTCCAGAAGTGTGAAGTGCATTTACCATTAAAGGGAAGCAAATTATTATCAAATTGGGCTATATTACAGTTTATATTAAAGGGACATATGGCAAGTATTTGTCAAGCATTGAATGAATCCATTATTATTTTGACTAATACAACCTGCTTGCATATAAATAAATAAAATTTGAATTATTAAAAAACAGTTTTTTTAACATAGGTTGAAATGTATTACTGGTACAGTATTATCAACAATTTGCTTTGTATTGTTAAAATTATTATTATTAACCCTTACTTGCTAAGCACGACTATAATAGCTTTTGCGTCCATTGTAAATCCAGATCAGCCTGCGAGTAACTGGTCAGTCATTTTCCCAAAACACCCCTTTGTCACGTAAATGGAATGGTCTTAATTCAAAGAAAGAACAGTCAATTATATATATATGTAGCGGGTTAAGAGTTAATAATTTGTAAATATACAAGTTATGTAGAAAAACTAATAGGTCACTGAGTTTTTAAAAAAATCAAGATTGCTGTGTGTTCCTTCAATATGTAATAAGAATCTGTGATATTCCTTCTTGTAATATTTTCACGCCATTTTCCTTTGATAAATGCCGTTACCTAATGATAAATGCCGTTACCTAAATTCTGATAACAGACCTATTTTTTGTGCTCTTGCTGAATACATTTTCGTGCATGCACACTCTGTTTGTAAAGCATGTATACACTCTCTTTCAAAGTACATGAACATTTGGGGAAAGGGGCTCTAAAGGGAAAATAAGCAATGTAAATTAAATGAAATAAAATAGTCAATACTTACTGATAACAGGTCGTAAGAATATTTAACTATTATCACATACTTATCAGCGTCTAAACTATCCAGGCAAAATGTATTGTTTGACATGCCATTCTGGATGAATTATGAGTTACTGATTAACTCAATAATCATTTGTTACATATTCAACTACTAGTATTTTAATCTTGTAATCATGAATGTATTTAGCGTATTTCTATAATTTTATAGCATTTTTGTGTCTTTGAGAAAAATGTATAAGACCTCTCCTTATTAAAGCCGGCAGAATCTTTTATTTATCAAAACCGTTTGTAACCATAATAGCTGCTTAATCGATTTATGTTGAAAAATTAACGGGACGCGGCGAGTTAAACAAAAAACACATGAGTGCCCTTTAACCAGAATCATTACAGTGTTTTTTATCCTTTTTTCAGGAACATAACCCAAACCGTCACAATTGGGAACTCTTGCGCAATTTTTCATAAAACTGGGAAAAAATACAGTAAAACTTTCATTTCAGTTTTGTTTATTTAATACTGTTAACAGTTTGTTTACAGTTCACTGTAATAAAGCATGATGTTTCAGAGAGCTATTTCTCTTTGCCTCATGTTTCTTTCTTCAATGGGGAGTTTTGTACCAAAATTGGGAAAAAAAGATGTTTCGGCATTGGGAATATGACCCAATAACAGCTATAAAAACAGCCAAAAAAATCCCCACTGCATTAAGGTCTAAACTGTAGGTTAAAAGTCTGTCATAGGTACCTACTTTGTTGTGAGTGCATTAAAGTTCATTTTTCCACTGGAATAAATGAGTGTATCTATTTCAGGGTGATGGCAACTTTGCAAGAAGCTACAGTCTGACCAGTGATAAGAGACGTAACAATAAAGGTAAGACAAGTTTTATCAATCAGGATAACTGCAGGAAAATTAAATTGATAACAAAATTTTGATTACGCTACATCAGCTTACCTTCAATATTTAATATTTCATAGAAAACAAGTATTTTGCCATACTGCATCAACATTTTTGTGATCTTTATTAATTCAGTTCAAACATACCTGTATGAACATGACTAGTATATAATACAAAATACATGTGCATGTATTACATAATGAGCAAAAGTCAATACCTTATTGATAGACAATGAAGAGTCAACTCTTCAAAGATTTAGTATTAGAAAAATCATGTGTTGCAGGTGATCAAGACCTGCAAAAGAAAAGAGAAATAGTTTATGTCCATTTCAATGCTGTAACAGTATATATCTTTGAAATGATCTGTAATGCATGTGTATATAATAATAAGTTCTATATTCAGATTTTAAGAGTAAGTCATTGATGAATCTACCTTCTGAGCACTCGATGACGCTGCCCAACCCTCGGCGACCTAGACTGCGACCTTCTCTAGATGACAGCTCGTTAGGACCGTCGCGTAGTTCACGGAGCTCCCGCAGCTCCGTGACCTCCCAAGAGGGTTACTTAGAAAACATTTTTAAAAAGGAATGTGAGGTTGATGATAGAATGAACGATGTGTATGAGGAAGGTATAGAAGAGGAATCGGAGGGTGAGTATGATGCTCCAGTGCGGAGATCCGCTCAAACGTATGATGACTCAAACTTGGAAACTTCGAGCGAATCTAGATCTGACACTTCTTCGGAATCTGAAGAGGAGATAACACTTCCAAAAGTAAAGTTAAAGGAAAATGCCATAGGTAATAATAGTGCTAAAAACGGTGTGGATACAATCGACGGTGTAATAATAAGTGAGTTAGATAAAAACGCTATAAATGATGTGAATGCAGATCTGGTGTCACTTGCTAGTGAGTATAAAACTGCAGAGAGTAATGTGGAGGAAACTGTAGAAGAATCTGCTAATGAGGGTTTGGATGAAATAGATATAGACCCAAGTGAATTTATAGACCCAAGTGAATATACTTCCGAGTTGGACAGGGTAATAGCAAGAGAACAGAGTAGGCAAAATTCTGATTTGTTGAACTCGCATGGATCTAGTGTCGGCGTGTCAACCTCACGCAGCTCTTCCAGCAGTTCAAGTTACCAAGGAAAGACTTCAGCAGAGAGGGCCTTTGACCGTGGTTCTTCAGACTCCATGCCCAATTCACGAACAAAGATATTGCCACCGTCGGAGTTAAATTTTTCTGTGGTGTCTCAATTTTCCAACGATGAGTCACAAATGGTACCACGAAGGAAAACAAAGAAATATAAAGAAGGTAGGAAATATATTCCATAAGCTCTGGTTAATATGAAGGGAGGGAGGGAGAAAAGACAGGAAATAGGGGGTTGGGGTGGGGGGAGAAAGGAGGGAGGCAGGCTGGAATGTTTTATGCTCTTTAACGTCAATTTGAATGGTGATGAGCACAAATTGCAACTGAAGATAGATACTGTACTGGATAATAGTTAGTTGTGGAAAACCCATTCAACTCCAAACCATGGTATTCAGTTTCCAATTCCCACTTCGGGAGCTCTACCTCCTGGCGGGAAACATATTTGACTATTTCTTTGGCAGCTTTCAACTGGAGCCACTGGTTAAAACAAAAACAAATCAAACAGAATTGATTTCAAATTATATTCAATAGGAAACAGGTTTAATAATAACTGAGGTATTTTGATAGGGAAAGTTCAATGCAAAATGTTCTGTCATCATAATTCAAAGAAAGAGAATGAGAAAGAAAAGAAAAAAATATATTAAAACAACACCAACATCACATGAGCTCCAAGTTTTACCATTTGTTCTGTGACATGATTTCTATGACTGCAGGTGGTCGGAGATACACTATACAAGGCCTGGAGAATGTCTCCACCCACAGATCTGCCCCCGACATAAGAGCATACCGCCCCATGTACAGTAGGGAAGAATCCATTCCTGAGGACCTCATGGCTGTGTATAGGAACATGAACAGAGAGGTAAGATATATTTAGTAACATATGGTATATTTCATTAACAGTGTCTATATTTAGTAACATATGGTATATTTCTGTAAATAGTGTCTATATTTCGTAATAAATGATATATTTCTATTAATAGTTTCTATATTTAGTGACATATGGTATACTTAGTAGTGTTTCCCCCAGCCTTGAAAAAGGGCAGGGTAAATAAAAAAAAGGGCATTTTTAACTCGCAAAATTAGTAAAAAAAACTTTGTAATTTAACGTCGCTTTTATGGTACGAGTACGAGTTTTCATCAATATTCTATATCTACTTCTCTGCACAGGTATTCGGCGCATAATTTGGCCACCATTACCACACCTACCCACCCACCCCACACCCACCAAAAAATAAATCATCCAAAAAGTCATTTAATAACATTTTAAAAGTTTAAAAAAAAAAAAATATTAAAAGTTTTAAAATGTTATTAAATGTACATAATATAATATATGATTTTTTTTTTTTTTTAGGAAAGTTTAAAAATGTTATTAAATGACTTTTTGGATGAAGTTTTTTTTGGGAGGGGTGGGGAATAGTAGTGACCAAATTACGCGCCGAATATACCTGTGCTTCTGTGCATTGCGTGAATACAAATAAAAATTAAAAAAAGTATTTAGTTTGATGTGGTGGTTTAATGGTATTATTACATTAATAATTTGTAGTAAAATATGATTTGTGACTCCTGATTCAAAACTTACCAAACAGAAGTCAATAAACCATAATTTACTCATTTGTAAGTTTCACAAACTTTTACAAACATCAAATATTCTATTCATTAAAAAAACAGACAACAACATTTATTCTAGTCTGCAGATCGCGAAAATTAGCGTACAAAAGAAAACAACAACGGTACAACAATATAATTATTCAGTCATTAATTGCCAATCTTCGGTGGGGAGTACCTATCTTGTATCATCTCATCAACTCATCAAAGAGCCGATTATAATGCCGCAGATAATTGTCCGTAATCCGATAATTACATCTACTATGAAAACAAACATGTCCTAAGTACGAAAAACAAACCTGTCCCAAGTACATGAAGTACGACAAAGTCGTTGGTTACCGCAACCTCGATTATACTAACAGTCAGGGTTCTCCCCAGGATTTTTTTCAGGAGCTGGCACAGACAGCACACTTTGAAGGGTTGTCAATGAAAAACACTGAATACCTCATCCATATGCAATCGCATTAATAAACGAGTTCTTCGAGTGTATTAAAACAGTTTGTATTTTCTAGGAAAACAATCCAGGGCCGCTCATTGTTATAATTTACGATTGTTTGTGAAAAAAAAACATATCACGCTTTTGGGGGAAAGATGCACATCCATATAAGTTTAATTATCAATGAAATACACTGAATACCTCATTGAATCGCTTTAATAAACGAGTGCTTTGAGATTATTAAAAAAGTTCGCATTCTTTTCGCAAAACATTCCAGGGCCGCGCATATGGCAAAGTGATGATTGGGAGGCCGCCGACTTGATTTCCCACTACCCCTGAAGCGAGAAACTTGTTATTTGGGGAGTGTGTATTCACGGGACACAAGAGTCGCGCGTGATCAGTTACCTGTAATGTTACACACTGGAAATACCCCATGGCTAAATCTGGTGATGTCGGTTTAAAGGTCACACGACGTGTCAAAGTGCGTGTGTATTTCCGAGACTGCAGTCGCGAGCAGTTTTAGAAAGGGCACTGCGGGGCGGCATGTAATTAATGCGTGGCGGTATGTAAAGACTGCATGGCGGGGCGAAAAAAGGGCGTGCCGACCCACCCCGCCATTCCGCATGAGGGGAGCAGAGCTTATGGGATGGTGTGTTGTCCGTCGTCCGTCGTCCATCGTCTGTCTGTCGTCCGTTAACTTTTCTTCAAACGACTTCTCCTCAGAAACTGCTTGGCTAATTTTGACTAAACTTCACATGGATGATCCATAGATGAATGCTTTATAGATTTGTTATAATTAGGTCAGCGCTACATCCAAGATGGCTGCCATTACCATATATGGTTGAAACCTTAAAAAATCTTCTTCTCCAGAACCGCTGGACAGATTTTAACAGTTTTTCTTTTAAAATGATCGCCAACGCCTAGACTATCAAGTTTGTTCAAATAAAAATGGCCATGCCCCGGGGGTCCAAAGTTTGTATATTGAGGTTTTGCATGTTTTTCATATAGACATATAGGAAAAAACTTTAAAAAGTCTTCTCCTCTGAAACCACAAGGCACAGAGCTCTCATGTATTACATGTAGCATCAGCTTATGGTCCTCTACTAAGTTTATTCAAATGGTGACCCTGGGGTCAAAATTGTCCCCGCCCCGGGGGTCACAGTTTAACATAAACTTATATAGGATTTTTTAAAAAAAAATCTTCTCGGAAACTACAACAGCCAGAGGTTTGATATTTTGCATTTACTATAAGCTTATAGTCCTTTACCAAGTTTGTTCAAATGGTGACCCTCGGGTCACATTTGGCCCCGCCCCAAGGGTCACATGTTTTACATAGACATGTATAGGGAAAAACTTAAAAGTCCAGACTCTATTGTGCCCATCGCGTCAGGTATACCCTGACGTGTTCGTTGGCGGACGGACTATAAACCTTAGAATTACACACACACACGGGAAAAACTTAAAAAATCTTCTCTGAAACTGCAAAAGCCAGAGGTTTAATATTTTGCATTTGCTATAAGCTTGTGGTCCTCTACCAAGTTTGTTCAAATGGTGACCCAGGGGTCACATTTGGCCCCACCCCGGGGGTCACAGTTTTACATAGGCTTGTATAGGGAAAAACTGAAAAAATTCTTCTTCTCTGGAGCTACATGGCACAGAGCTCTCATGTATTACATGTAGCATCAGCTTATGGTCCTCTTCTAAGTTTGTTCAAATGGTGACCCTAGGGTCAAATTTGTCCCCGCCCCAAGGGTCACAGTTTTACATAGACTTATATAGGTTTTTATTTTTAAAAATCTTCTTCTTGGAATCTACAAGAGCCAGAGGTTTGATATTTTACATTTATTATAAGCTTATGGTCCTTTACCAAGTTTGTTCAAATGGTGACCCAAAGGTCACATGTTTTACATAGACATGTATAGGAAAAAACTTAAAAAATCTTCTTCTCTGAAACTGCAGGAGTCGGAGGTTTAATATTTTGCTGTTGCTATAAGCTTATGGTCCTTCACCAATTTTGTTCAAATGGTGACCCTGGGGTCATATCTGGCCCCGCCCCGGGGGTCACAGTTTTACATAAATGCTTGTATAGGGAAAAACTGTAAAAAATCTTCTTCTCTGGAACTGCAAGAGCCAGAGGTTTAATATTTTGCATTTGCTATAAGCTTATGGTCCTTTACCAAGTTTGTTCAAATAGTGGCCCTCGGGTCAAATTTGACCCCGCCCCAAGGGTCACATGTTTTACACAGACATGTATAGGGAAAAACTTAAAAAATCTTCTTCTCTGAAACTGCAAGAGCCAGAGGTTTAATATTTTGCATTTGCTATAAGCTTATGGTCTCCTACCAAGTTTGTTCAAATGGTGACCCATTGGTCACATTTGGCCCCACCCTGGGGGTCACAGTTTGACTTAGGCTTGTATAGGCAAAAGCTGAAAAAAAATCTTCTTCTCTGGAACCACATGGCACAGAGCTCTCATGTATTACATGTGGCATCAGCTTATGGTCTTCTACCAAGTTTGTTCAAATGGTGACCCTGGGGTCAAATTTGGACGCGCCCCAGGGGGTAAAAAAAAAAAAAAAATTGATTTTTTTTTTTTTTTTTTTTTAGCTCTACTGGCCAAAGGCCAGGCGAGCTTATGCGATCACTTTTCGTCCGTCATCTGTCCGTCTGTCCGTCCGTCTGTCTGTTAGCAATTTTATAAAATCGACATCTCCTCTGAAACCACTTGAAGGATTTTGATGAACTTTCATCACAATGTTACTTGGGAGGGCCCCTCTCAGATTTGTGTTTTTCGGGGCCGCCAGTCATCCAAGATGGCCGCCATGGCTAAAACTAGGTCAAATTTAAGGAAATTTCAAATGACATCTCCAAAACCACTGATTCCATTCTACTGAAATATCATATACATGTTCCTTTGGTTGGCCTCTATCAAGTTTGTGTTTTTCGTTATCATCGAATAATCAAAATGGCCGCCACGGCGACTCAAAGTTTACATAGAGTTATATAGGAAAAGGTTAAAAATGACATCATCTATGAAACCGCTTGAAGTATTTTGGTGAAACTTAATCACAATGATATTTGGGGTAGTCCCTCTCAGATTTGTGTTTTTTGCGGCCGCCAGTCATCCAAGATGGCCGCCATGGCTAAAACTAGGTCAAATTTAAGTAAATTTCAAACGACATCTCCTCCGAAACAATTTATTCCATTCTTGTGAAATATCATATACATGTTCCTTGGGTTGGCCTCTATCAAGTTTGTGTTTTTCGTTTTCGTCTAATAATCAAAATGGTTACCACGGCGACCCAAAGTTTACATAGAGTTATATAGGAAAAAGGTTAAAAATGACATCTTCTCTGAAACCTCTTGAAGGATTTTGATGAAACTTAATAACAATGATATTTGGGATAGTCACTCTCAGATTTATATTTTTCGCGGCCGCCAGTCATCCAAGATGGCCAAATTTTCAAACGACATCTCCGAAACCACTTATTCCATTCTTGTGAAATATCATATACATGTTCCTTGGGTTAGCCTCTCTTCGTTATCGTCAAATAATCAAAATGGCTGCCACGGCGACCCAAACTTTACATAAGAGTTGTATACGAAAAATTAAAAAATTACATCTTTTCTGAAACCGTCTAAAAGATTTTGATGAAACTTAAGCACAATGATATTTGGGATAGTCCCTCTGAGATTTGTGTTTTTTGCGGCCGCCAGTCATCCAAGATGGCCGCCATGTCTAAAACTAGGTCAAATTTAAGTAAATTTCAAACGACATCTCCTCCGAAACCACTTATTCCATTCTTGTGAAATATCACATACATGTTCTTTGGGTTGGCCTCTATCAAGTTTGTGTTTTTCGTTATCGTCGAATAATCAAAATGGTCGCCAGGGCGACTCAAAGTTTACATAGTTATATAGGAAAAGGTTAAAAATGACATCTTCTCTGAAACCCCTTGAAGGATTTTGATGAAACTTATTCACAATGATATTTGGGATAGTTCATCTCAGATTTGTGTTTTTCGCGGCTGCCAGTCATCCAAGATGGCCGCCATGGCTAAAACTAGGTCAAATTTAAGTAAATTTCAAACGACATCTCCTCCGAAACCACTTATTCCATTCTTGTGAAATATCATATACATGTTCCTTGGGTTGGCCTCTATCAAGTTTGTGCTTTTCGTTTTCATCTTATAATCAAAATGGCCACCATGGCGACCCAAAGTTTACATAGAGTTATATAGGAAAAGGTTAAAAATGACATCTTCTCTAAAACCTCTTGAAGGATTTTGATGAAACTTAATCACCATTATATTTGGGATAGTCCCTCTCAGATTTTTATTTTTCGCGGCCGCCAGTCATCCAAGATGGCCGCCATGGCTAAAACTAGGCCAAATTTAAGGAAATTTCGAACGACATCTCCTCGGAAACCAGTTTATTCCATTCTTGTGAAATATCATATACATGTTCCTTGGGTTAGCCTCTATCAAGTTTGTGCTTTTCGTTTTCGTCTTATAATCAAAATGGCCACCATGGCGACCCAAAGTTTACATAGAGTTATATAGGAAAAGGTTAAAAATGACATCTTCTCTGAAACCTCTTGAAGGATTTTGATGAAACTTAATCACCATGATATTTGGGATAGTCCCTCTCAGATTTGTGTTTTTTGCGGCCGCCAGTCATCCAAGATGGCCGCCATGGCTAAAACTAGGCCAAATTTAAGGAAATTTCGAACGACATCTCCTCGGAAACCAGTTTATTCCATTCTTGTGAAATATCATATACATGTTCCGGTGGTTAGCCTCTATCAAGTTTGTGCTTTTCGTTTTCGTCAAATAATCAAAATGGCCGCCACGGCGACTTAAAGTTTACATAAGAGTTATATAGGAAAAGGTTAAAAATTACATCTTCTCTGAAACCGCCTGAAAGATTTTGATGAAACTTAAGCACAATGATATTTGGGATATTTCCTCTCAGGTTTGTGTTTTTTGCAGCCGCCAGTCATCCAGGATGGCCGCCATAGCTAAAACTAGGTCAAATTTAAATAAATTTCAAACGACATCTCCTCGGAAACCACTTATTCCATTCTTATGAAATATCATATACATGTTCCTTGGGTTAGCCTCTATCAAGTTTGTGTTTTTCATTATCGTCAAATAATCAAAATTATCCAAAATGGCCGCCACGATAACCCAAAGTTTACATAGAGTTATATATAGGAAACATGTTTCTTAGGTTGACCTCTATCATGTTTATGTTTCTGAATCACATCATGCAAGTATCACATCATTGGGCCTCTTTGTTTTCAATTTGATTTTTTTTTTTTTAATGTTTTTTTTTAATGTTTTCATTTTTTTTTCATTGATTTTAATTGTTTTGTTTTTTTAATTACTTGACACTTACTTTAAAATTTCTTGTCGGCGCTAATCATCCTAAATGCCTTGTTGAATTTCGACGAAACTTGGCAGGAAGCATCGGTAACATATCTAGTTGTGCATATCACGCTTTTGTTCGAGTTCGCTGATTTTTGACGGAGTTTTGGCCCTTTGACATTTTTATTTTAAATTTCTTGTCGGCGCTGCTCCTCTTAAACGGCTTGTTGAATTTCTACGAAATTGGCAGGAAGCCTCAGTATGATGTATATTTGTGCAAAGCGCGGTATATCAATGAAATCTTGGACAATTTCGAAAACCAGCGAGATCTTGTTAGTAATAACAGAGTTATGGCCCTTGATTTGTTGAGAAATTCTATATTATATTTTCCTTTGTTAAATCTATAGGAGAAGAGAGCTATATCTAGCTATATCTATCTAAATCTATAAGAGCTGTTTTAACAAGTAGAGCGTCCACAGGCCCTCTTGGGCCTCTTGTTCTATTAATAGTGTCTATATTTGGAGAAACAAATGATCTTGCCACTTGCGATATTAGGCAGGTAGTCATGATTACTGTCAATGTGACCTTGACCTTAGACCAGCTGACACCAAAACAGCCTCCCGCAAGCCGTCAGGTGTGAAACTTGTTTATATAGTACGATTTTATGTGTACAATATTTGAGTCCAGGGTATTATGATAGTTTATGAAAGTTTTTGATGAAAATTTTGCGGTGAGGGTTTGGTTTCCACTGGGAGCTCGACTTGCATGTGAGGAAGTGTCGATTCTTACAGATGGCGGGAGATGTACAGTACTGGTTCTACACAGGAAAAAGTGGGTGTCTGCCGCCACCACAGAAAAATCGACCATCATATATAACCTTACATGTGTTGAAAATGACGTAAAACACCATGTAAACAAACAAACAATCATCAAAAACCAATGAACAAATTTCAACAGTAATTTTCATAATCATAATACCCTAGACTCAAATATTGTACACATAAAATCATACTTTAAACAAGTTTCACCCCTGACGGCTTTGTGGAGGCAGTTTTGGTGTCAGTTGGTCTAAGGTTTTTGATGAGAATTTTATTCAGGTTTGGACTATTTTTATTAATGGTGGCCATCTTGGATATGGTGACCTAATTTGTAAACATTGAATAAAATATCAAAGTATCATCCGTCTGAAGTTTGATCACAACTGGCAAAGCAGTTTATGAGAAGTCGTTAAAGATAACGGAAGGACGACAAATGGACAAAAATTGGTCACAATAGCTTACTTTGATTCAAAACCTAAACAACTTATAATTTAAGTATTATGTTTTTCAGGAGTTGGTAGGACTAGTGGTGACACACAAGGCCCAGGTGATACGTAAGGATCAGTATATCAAGGACCTGGAACGCTATATAGACAGTCTGTTGGTAAGGGTGATGGAGTCATCACCTAGGATACTGCAAAATCTCTGACAGAATCGTTACTGTCAATACTACAAAATCTCTGACGGAGTCGTCAACGAGAATATTGAAAAACTTATGATTGAGTCGTCACCTAGGATACTGAATCGTTGCAGAGAATACCACAAAGGCTTTGATGTGGAGTCTTTACCAAGATACCTCTGAACCTCTGAAATGGGACCATAAGTTATGTGAACAAAAAATAGTGTGTGTACAAGATGTGGAAAGATTGTATGTTAGAGAAGAGATTGACATCTTCGTTCTATCTTT
>JAWPHD010017651.1:0-43545 GCA_037043455.1 Cyrtodaria siliqua | reverse complement strand
AAGTGTTATAATCGGAACCTCGGCAGAGCATCGGTTCGTTAAAAACACGTATACCTCGGGTTGGAATTCCCTATCTTCACCGGATACCCATGAAAGATTCTTATAATATTGTGACAGCAATCTCAGAGGGAGATGAGATGAAGGATGCAGTTTCCCATCAGACATACATCCACCAGTGAATAATTATAATAGAAAATATGAAATGTTACATTATCATTTGTAAACATAGATGGAAAGCTCATTTGTAAATAGATGTCACATATATACAAACTTTTGAGATAAATTTTAAATACAATTTTTAAACAAAACTCAAACCAATTGATCACACGACAATATACTATGTGTAAACAAAATTCAAACCAATTGATCACACGATAATATACTATGTGTAAACAAAACTCAAACCATAATGATCATTTGACATCAGTTGTATGCCATAACGCTGGTACGTCTTCACATATTTTGTGATAGTCGTGATCACTGATATAACCATGTAATATATCATTGTATGTGATCATGCTATTTTGAACAATACTATACATAGTTTATAAGGTAAGTGAATTGGGTTTTAAGGTGCACCAGCACATAATAGGTTATATGGCACCTAATAGGAATGAACATCATCGCAGCCAGGCTCATCCTCCATTAACATCAAGATAAAACATGGAGAATGGGCCTAGAGCACAGAAGCACCGCCCGTCAGTGCAGACGCTCGACTTTAGAGGCCTTGCCCATTTATTGTGATACTAATTAAGTTGAAACAGAATTACGACACTTGTCTCTGGATTCTTCGTATGAAAGTGAATGCATGTGTGATATTTCATGTAATTCTTTAACAGGATTTGGAGATGAAAAAAAAAAATTAAACAAGAGGGCCATGATGGCCCTATATCGCTCACCTGAATAAATTTGAACCAATACAAGAGGGCCAAGACGGCCCTAAAGCGATCACATGAGTACTGGCACATTATCGAACTTCTTCGAAATCTTATGGTCATATACAATCTGTGCAAGTTTGGTTAAGATTGTTCAAGAAATGTGGGCTCTGTTGTATATAACAACATTGGTATAGACAGTTTAAGACCCTGAGAAAGTTTGGTAAAGATCAAATACAAAATGAAGGTGCTAGAGAGTAACACCTTGGGCAGAGCCAAATGTGACCCCAGGGCTACATGTAATATATGAGAACTGTGACCCCCGGGGCGGGGCCAAATGTGACCCCAGGGTCACCATTTGAACAAAATTGGTAGAGGACCATGAGCTTATAACAAATGCAAAATATTAAACCTCTGGCTCTTGCAGTTTCAGAGAAGAAGATTTTTAAAGTTTTTCCCTATACATGTCTTTGTAAAACATGTGACCCTTGGGGTGGGGCCAAATGTGACCCGGGGTCACCATTTGAACAAACATGGTAAAGGACCATAAGCTTACAGTAAATGCAAAATATCAAACCTCTGGCTCTTGTAGTTTCCGAGAAGATATTTTTTTTCCCTATATAAGTGTTAGTCTATGTAAAACTGTGACCCCGGGATGGGGACAAATTTGACCCCTGGGTCACCATTTGAACAAACTAAGTAGAAGACCATAAGCTGATGCTACATGTAATACATGAGAGCTCCGTGCCATGTGGTTCCAGAGAAGAAGATTTTTTTCAGTTTTTCCCTATACAAGCCTATGTAAAACTGTGAACCCCGGGGCGGGGCCAAATGTGACCCCTGGGTCACCATTTGAACAAACTCGGTAGAGGACCATAAGCTTATAGCAAATGCAAAATATTAAACCTCCGGCTCTTGCAGTTTCAGAGAAGAAGATTTTTTAAGTTTTTCCCTATACATGTCTATGTAAAACATGTGACCCTTGGGACGGGGCCAAATGTGACCCGAGGGTCACCATTTGAACAAAATTGGTGAAGGACCATAAGCTTATAGTAAATGCAAAATATCAAACCTCTGGCTCTTGTAGTTTCCGAGAAGAAGATTTTTAAAAAAAAAATCCTATATAAGTCTATGTAAAACTGTGACCCCCGGGGTGGAGACAAATTTGACCCCAGGGTCACCATTTGAACAAACTTAGTAGAGGACCATAAGCTGATACTACATGTTATACATGAGACCTCTTTGCCTTGTGGTTTCAGAGAAGAAGACTTTTTAAAGTTTTTTCCTATATGTCTATATGAAAAACATGCAAAATCTCAATATACAAACTTTGGACCCCCGAGGTATGGCCATTTTTGACCCCGGGGACTTCATTTGAACAAACTTGATAGTCTAGGCATTGGCGATCATTTTAAAAGAAAAACTGTAGAAATCTGTCCAGCGGTTCTTGAGAAGAAGATTTTTTAAGGTTTCGACCATGTATGGTAATGGCGGCCATCTTGGATGTTGCGCTGACCTAATTTTAACAAATCTAAAAAACATTCATCTAAGGATCATCCACGTGAAGTTTGGTCAAAATTGGCCACGCGGTTTCTGAGGAGAAGTCGTTTGAAGCAAAAGTTAACGACGACGGACGGACGACGGACGACGGACGACGAGTGATCCCAATAGCTCACCTTTGAGCCTTCGGCTCAGGTGAGCTAAAAAAACCTTCAAAACAAATCAAAAACAAGAGGCCCAAGAGGGCCTGTGGACGCTCTACTTGCTAACACAGTTCTTATAACATCAATGAAGCGAGTGAGTGCCATTTACGATTTTTTGAAAGGTTAGAGCAAAAAACGGCTTTTTAGTTAAATCAAGAACCATAACTAAAGAATCTGGTAAAGTTTGGTAAAGATCCGATGAACAATGAAGGCCCTCCGTATTAACGAGGCAAAATATAGCATTTTTAACTAAATCAAGAGCCGTAACTCCTCTGTTACTGGTCCAACAGGTCCAACATAGAGCTAAAAAAATAAAAAATAATAATAATAAAAAAAATAAAAAAAATAAAAATAAAAATAAAAAAAATAAAAAAAAATATATATATTAAAAAAAAAATCAAAAAAAAAAAAAAAAGAGTCATAAAATCTGCCAAAGTTTGGCAAAGATCAGATGCAAAATGAAGGCCCTATCGTCTTATTGAGGCAAATTATAGCATTTTGAACTAAATCAAGGGCCATAACTCTACTGTAACTAGTCAGATACAAGAGGCCCAAGAGGGCCTGTGAACGCTCTACTGGCTGTTATACCATTGATGAATCGAGTCGTACTACATGGTGTCTAGAGTGTACACAAGGTTTTTTCAAGTATTTGACCTAGTGACCTAGTTTTTGACCCCATGGGACCCATTTTCGAACTTGACCAAAATATAATTAAGACAACATTTCGACAAAGTTTCATCAAGATCGGGTCAGAAATATGGCCTCTAGAGTGTACACAAGGTTTTTCAAGTATTTGACCTAGTGACCTAGTTTTTGACCCTGTGTGACCCATTTTCGAACTTTAGCAAGCTATAATTGAGACAAATATTCTGACAAAATTGCATCAAGATCGGGTCAAAAATATGGCCTCTAGAGTGTACACACGTTTTTTCCAAAGTTTGACCTAGTGACCTAGTTTTTAACACCATGTGACCCATTTTTGAACTTGACCAAGATATAATTAAGACAAACATTTTGATAAAGTTTCATCAAGATTGGGTCAGAAATACGGCTTCTAGAGTGTACACAAGGTTTTTCAAGTATTTGACCTAATGACCTAGTTTTTAACCCCATGTAACCCATTTTCAAACTTGACCAAGATATAATTAAGACAAACATTCTCACAAAGTTGCATCAAGCTCGGGTCAAAAATATGGCCTCTAGAGTGTACACAAAGTTTTTCCAATATTTGACCTAGTGACCTAGTCTTTAACTTCATGTGACCCATTTCCGAACTTGATCAAGATATAATTAAGATAAACAATTTGACAAAGTTTCATCCAGATTGGGTAACAAATATGACCTCTAGAGTGTACACAAGCTTTTTCAAGTATTTGACCTAGTGACCTAGTTTTTGACCCCACATGACCCATTTTTGAACTTGACCGAGATTTCATTGAGACAAACATTCTGACAAAGTTTCATGATGATTGCATCAGAAATGTGGCCTCTAGAGTGTACACAAGAAAAGTTGATGGACGACGGACGACGGAAAACGGACAACACACCATCCCATAAGCTAAAAACAAACTTTACTGAGCTGTTATTGACATTAACAATCTGGTAAAGTTTAGTAAAGATTGAATGAAAAAAAATATGGCGTCTAGAGTGTACACAAGGTTTTTCAAGTATTTGACCTAGTGACCTAGTTTTTGACCCCATGGGACCCATTTTCGAACTTGACCAAAATACAAATAAGACAACATTTCGACCAAGTTTCATCAAGATCGGGTCAGAAATATGGCCTCTAGAGTGTACACAAGGTTTTTCAAGTATTTGACCTAGTGACCTAGTTTTCGACCCTGTGTGACCCATTTTCGAATTTTAGCAAGCTATAATTGAGACAAATATTCTGACAAAATTGCATCAAGATCGGGTCAAAAATATGGCCTCTAGAGTGTACACACAGTTTTTCCAAAGTTTGACCTAGTGACCTAGTTTTTAACACCATGTGACCCATTTTTGAACTTGACCAAGATATAATTAAGACAAACATTTTGACCAAGTTTCATCAAGATTGGGTCAGAAATACGGCTTCTAGAGTGTACACAAGGTTTTTCAAGTATTTGACCTAGTGACCTAGTTTTTAACCCCATGTGACCCATTTTCAAACTTGACCAAGATATAATTAAGACATTCTCACAAAGTTGCATCAAGCTCGGGTCAAAAATATGGCCTCTAGAGTGTACACAAGGTTTTTCCAATATTTGACCTAGTGACCTAGTTTTTATTTTCATGTGACCCATTTCCGAACTTGATCAAGATATAATTAAGATAAACAATTTGACAAAGTTTCATCAAGATTGGGTAACAAATATGACCTCTAGAGTGTACACAAGTTTTTTCAAGTATTTGACCTAGTGACCTAGTTTTTGACCCCACATGACCCATTCTTGAACTTGACCGAGATTTCATTGAGACAAACATTCTGACAAAGTTTCATCAAGATCGGGTCAAAAATATGGCCTCTAAAGTGTACACACGGTTTTTCCAAAGTTTGACCTAGTGACCTAGTTTTAAACACCATGTGACCCATTTTTGAACTTGACCAAGATATAATTAAGACAAACATTTTGACAAAGTTTCATCAAGATTGGGTCAGAAATACGGCTTCTAGAGTGTACACAAGGTTTTTCCAAGTATTTGACCTAGTGACCTAGTTTTTAATCCCATGTGACCCATTTTCAAACTTGACCAAGATATAAAATAAGACAAACATTCTGACAAAGTTGCATCAAGCTCGGGTCAAAAATATGGCCTCTAGAGTGTACACAAGGTTTTTCCAATATTTGACCTAGTGACCTAGTTTTTGACCCCACATGACCCATTTTCGAACTTGACCGAGATTTCATTGAGACAAACATTCTGACAAAGTTTCATGATGATTGCATCAGAAATGTGGCCTCTAGAGTGTACACAAGCAAAAGTTAACGGACGGACGGACGGACGGACGGACGGACACCACACCATCCCATAAGCTCTGCTGGCCTTTGGCCAGTAGAGCTAATAAATGGTTTTCGAACTTGTCAAGAGCTTTCATTGATATTAACAATCTGATAAAGTTTGGTAAAGATCGGATGAACAATGAAGACCCTATCGTATTAACGAGGCAAAATATAGCATTTTTAACTAAATCAAGGGCCATAACTCCGCTGTTACTAGTCCGATCCGACTGGTTTTCAAATTATCCGAGCTTTCATTGATATTAACAAGATGGTAAAGTTTGGTAAAGATCGGATGAAAAATGAAGGCCCTATCGTCTTAACGAGGCAACATATAACATTTTTAACTAAGTCAAGGGCCATAACTCCGCTGTTACTGGTTCGATCTGGCTGGTTTTCGAACTTCTCCGAGCTTTCATTGATATTAACAATCTGTTAAAGTTTGGTAAAGATCGGATGAAAAATGAATGCCCTATCATCTTAACGAGACAAAAGTTAAGGACGGACGGACGACGGACGACGGACAACGGACAACTCGCCATCCCATCAGCTCTGCTGGCCCTTGGCTAAAAATGAAAAAAAAATAATATTAATTTGAAAAAATAAAAAATAAAAAATAAAAAAATAATAAAAAAATAATTGAACATTTTTTTTTTAAATAAAACAAAAAAACAAGAGGTCAATGACCTTGAAGCTCTACTGATAGGTATGGGTGAAGTATGAATAAGATGCAGATAATAGATATATACATGCAAACCTAGATCTGCCTTTATTGCACATGGGCCATCACAATTTGGGTTCCATGGGAGCTCAGAATTTGCAGAAGACAGAATTACTTACCCAACCCCTTACAACATACTATAAGGAAACCAATTCCTAAATTTAGTTCAACTAGAACAAGAAATGTAAGATATATAGGCCTGTAAACACAGCTTACACGCAAAACTTGATGTGAAACACACATTTTAAGGGCTATCAAAATTTTAAGATAATGCTATATAAGGAAGGTAATGGCCAAATTTGGTTGTGCCATGGTAAGAAATGCAAGAGATATGGACTTGTAACACAGCTTACACGTAAAATTTGATGTGAAATGCAGTCCTTAAGATAATGCTATAAGGAAGCCCATGTGGCCAAATTTGATTGTGCTAGGATAAGAAATGTAAGAGATATAGACTTGTAAACACAGCTTATATGCAAACCTTGTTGTCGGACGCCGCCAGCGGGGTGATTACATAAGCACTCTTAATCTTCGAATGGTCATGCTAAAAACAAGACAAGTTTTAATATGTTACAAATTTATTAAAGAAATTGAAAAACGTTAAAGGGGGTACATCAGGCTTTTATTGGTGCTCTAAGAATCCTACTTAAATTTACCAAAAAAAAGAATTTTTATTCTGAAGGGCTTCTTTACTTGAATGAGTCTAAAAATGAAATGTTGACCGATATGACATTTTTATCATGAATTGGAACATTTGTAAATATTGATTCTTCTGGAAAACGCCTGATGTACCCTCTTTAATAAAAAACAACATGATTATTTACATATAAGATGTGAACGAATGAAATGATTGTTTACAACTTGTTAACACAACATAGTTTGTTATAATGCGACAGTAATCTCAGAGGGAAATCAGATGAAGTTATCCCGTCAGACTGTGTAATAAAAGGTTATATTATGACAGAGGCGCATGAGGCGATCTACATATATTTAGTGCGCACAGAATATAGTTCTAAACTTTGACACAAATTATGTTTTAAGCAAATGTAGAAACAAGAGGCCCAAGAGGGCCTGTAGACGCTCTACTTGTATGATGTGATTCAAAAACATAAACATGATAGAGGCCAACCCAAGAAACATGTTTCCTATTTAAACTTTGGGTTATCGTGGTGGCCATTTTGAATAATTTTGATTATTTGACGAAAACGAGAAACACAAACTTGATAGAGGCTAACCCAAGGAACATGTATATGATATTTCACAAGAATGGAATAAGTGGATTCGGAGAAAATGTCGTTTGAAATTTCTTTAAATTTGGCCTAGTTTTAGCCATGGCACAAAAATCTGAGAGTGACTATCCCAAATATCATTCTGATTAAGTTTCATCCAAATCCTTCAAGCGATTTCAGAGATGATGTCATTTTTAACCTTTTCTTATATAACTCTTATGTAAACTTTGAGTCGCCGTGGCTGCCATTTTGATTATTCAACGATAACGAAAAACACAAACTTGATTGAGGCCGACCCAAGAAACATGTAAATGATAATAATTATTATCAGTAGAATGGAATAAGTGGTTTCGGAGATGTCGTTTGAAATTTCCTTAAATTTGACCTAGTTTTAGCCATGGCGGCCATTTTGGATGACTGGCGGCCGCGAAAAACACAAATCTGAGAGGGGCCCTCCTAAGTAACATTGTGATGAAGTTTCACCAAAATCCTTCAAGCGGTTTCAGAGGAGATGTTGATTTTATAAAATTGCTAACAGACAGACGGACGACGGACGAAAAGTGATCCTGCTAAAAAGTAGTTCCATTGTTTCCGGCAGTGAGAATATAAGTTTAATATTCTCACTGAGATAATATAAACAATGAGAATATAAGGTTTATTCTAACCATACAATCCACTATTTCACTGGGAAGTATACAATAAAAGGTTTTCTTGCACCGGACAAGGATATCCGCCATTTTACAGGGGCTAGATATTTCCATCTCACCCTAGGGTCGCACAACATTTCTCTGATATGCAAGAAAAAGAATCTATCATGGGTATTGCAAAACGTTAATGGCTGGCGGCGTCAACGCACAACATTTCTCTGATATGCAAGAAAAAGAATCTATCATGGGTATTCGGTTCGGATACGGAATTCCAACCCTCAGTATAAGTGTTATAATCGGAACCTCGGCAGAGCATCGGTTCGTTAAAAACACGTATACCTCGGGTTGGAATTCCCTATCTTCACCGGATACCCATGAAAGATTCTTATAATATTGTGACAGCAATCTCAGAGGGAGATGAGATGAAGGATGCAGTTTCCCATCAGACATACATCCACCAGTGAATAATTATAATAGAAAATATGAAATGTTACATTATCATTTGTAAACATAGATGGAAAGCTCATTTGTAAATAGATGTCACATATATACAAAACTTTTGAGATAAATTTTAAATACAATTTTTAAACAAAACTCAAACCAATTGATCACACGACAATATACTATGTGTAAACAAAATTCAAACCAATTGATCACACGATAATATACTATGTGTAAACAAAACTCAAACCATAATGATCATTTGACATCAGTTGTATGCCATAACGCTGGTACGTCTTCACATATTTTGTGATAGTCGTGATCACTGATATAACCATGTAATATATCATTGTATGTGATCATGCTATTTTGAACAATACTATACATAGTTTATAAGGTAAGTGAATTGGGTTTTAAGGTGCACCAGCACATAATAGGTTATATGGCACCTAATAGGAATGAACATCATCGCAGCCAGGCTCATCCTCCATTAACATCAAGATAAAACATGGAGAATGGGCCTAGAGCACAGAAGCACCGCCCGTCAGTGCAGACGCTCGACTTTAGAGGCCTTGCCCATTTATTGTGATACTAATTAAGTTGAAACAGAATTACGACACTTGTCTCTGGATTCTTCGTATGAAAGTGAATGCATGTGTGATATTTCATGTAATTCTTTAACAGGATTTGGAGATGAAAAAAAATAATTAAACAAGAGGGCCATGATGGCCCTATATCGCTCACCTGAATAAATTTGAACCGATACAAGAGGGCCAAGACGGCCCTAAAGCGATCACATGAGTACTGGCACATTATCGAACTTCTTCGAAATCTTATGGTCATATACAATCTGTGCAAGTTTGGTTAAGATTGTTCAAGAAATGTGGGCTCTGTTGTATATAACAACATTGGTATAGACAGTTTAAGACCCTGAGAAAGTTTGGTAAAGATCAAATACAAAATGAAGGTGCTAGAGAGTAACACCTTGGGCAGAGCCAAATGTGACCCCAGGGCTACATGTAATATATGAGAACTGTGACCCCCGGGGCGGGGCCAAATGTGACCCCAGGGTCACCATTTGAACAAAATTGGTAGAGGACCATGAGCTTATAACAAATGCAAAATATTAAACCTCTGGCTCTTGCAGTTTCAGAGAAGAAGATTTTTAAAGTTTTTCCCTATACATGTCTTTGTAAAACATGTGACCCTTGGGGTGGGGCCAAATGTGACCCGGGGTCACCATTTGAACAAACATGGTAAAGGACCATAAGCTTACAGTAAATGCAAAATATCAAACCTCTGGCTCTTGTAGTTTCCGAGAAGATATTTTTTTTCCCTATATAAGTGTTAGTCTATGTAAAACTGTGACCCCGGGATGGGGACAAATTTGACCCCTGGGTCACCATTTGAACAAACTAAGTAGAAGACCATAAGCTGATGCTACATGTAATACATGAGAGCTCCGTGCCATGTGGTTCCAGAGAAGAAGATTTTTTTCAGTTTTTCCCTATACAAGCCTATGTAAAACTGTGAACCCCGGGGCGGGGCCAAATGTGACCCCTGGGTCACCATTTGAACAAACTCGGTAGAGGACCATAAGCTTATAGCAAATGCAAAATATTAAACCTCCGGCTCTTGCAGTTTCAGAGAAGAAGATTTTTTAAGTTTTTCCCTATACATGTCTATGTAAAACATGTGACCCTTGGGACGGGGCCAAATGTGACCCGAGGGTCACCATTTGAACAAAATTGGTGAAGGACCATAAGCTTATAGTAAATGCAAAATATCAAACCTCTGGCTCTTGTAGTTTCCGAGAAGAAGATTTTTAAAAAAAAAATCCTATATAAGTCTATGTAAAACTGTGACCCCCGGGGTGGAGACAAATTTGACCCCAGGGTCACCATTTGAACAAACTTAGTAGAGGACCATAAGCTGATACTACATGTTATACATGAGACCTCTTTGCCTTGTGGTTTCAGAGAAGAAGACTTTTTAAAGTTTTTTCCTATATGTCTATATGAAAAACATGCAAAATCTCAATATACAAACTTTGGACCCCCGAGGTATGGCCATTTTTGACCCCGGGGACTTCATTTGAACAAACTTGATAGTCTAGGCATTGGCGATCATTTTAAAAGAAAAACTGTAGAAATCTGTCCAGCGGTTCTTGAGAAGAAGATTTTTTAAGGTTTCGACCATATATGGTAATGGCGGCCATCTTGGATGTTGCGCTGACCTAATTTTAACAAATCTAAAAAACATTCATCTAAGGATCATCCACGTGAAGTTTGGTCAAAATTGGACACGCGGTTTCTGAGGAGAAGTCGTTTGAAGCAAAAGTTAACGACGACGGACGGACGACGGACGACGGACGACGGACGAAGAGTGATCCCAATAGCTCACCTTTGAGCCTTCGGCTCAGGTGAGCTAAAAAATGCTATGTTGACAAACATTTTTCCTACGTATAAAATGCTGGCCATAACTTTGTTCAAATAAAAGCATGTGTTATGGAACCTGGCTGTATGACATGTATGATGTATGACATGTATGATGTTGTATAATGATATTGAATACATGTGTGAAGTTTCAATCCATTGTGTAAAGTAGTTTTAGAGATGCAAGCTTACATACACAACTTTAACCAGACGCAGATGAAGATTAAGTGATGACATTAGAGCTAATTTTTTTCTTCGAAAAAGTATAGCTAACTTTGTGTCTTCATTAAAAACCATATTAAACAAGCGCTAAAAGACATATACACATTAATCAAGAAATTACATATAGATACGTTTATTTCAAATTTTCAATTTTCTACAATTTAGCCTTACAGAGTTTTTGGAAACAGTACAGTATTTGGTACATACATAATATATTTGTCACGGAGAGCTTAAATAGCTTAAGCTCTGCAACCTATGATTGAAATTTCCGCTACATAATTTATATATACTGCCCACTTATTTCCACATAATATCTCAGAGAAATCCCGAGATATTTTGTGTTGCAACTAGTTACAAAAAGGACAAAACTGCTGCTCTAGACTTTTTAATCACAGTACACATTGCAACAAAAGTCCATAACTTTGAAAATTTGAACCATGCATGCATTTCAGTACTATATATAATGTTAAGAGATGGCAATATTTTACATCCCAAGTTTGCTCACCTGCTTGAGTCAAACGCGTAATTAATCAATAATGAAATTTTGAAGGGAGAACATTTGCTATGTTATGAGTTGTTTTAGTCTTATTTTCAAAGGAAACGTCTAATGTTGTCATATTGTATCATTTGATTAACAGCAGCATATTATACATACGATATAGTGCGGAAGTTCTTTATTATAACTTTCCATTTCCACCACCTTGTTGGAACCATACTTAATAAAAACAGTCAATCTAACAAATGTTTAACAAGTGATGTCCAGTTAACATTTTGTGGATACTGTTATAAACGTGACTAAAATAATATTATACACAATTTAAACATATTTTTGTTCCCTCAGTTGTAAACCATTTAACCAATATATATGAGATATAATAATGATGTTCTTCCCAACTTACCATATATAAAATCATTTTGTGTTGTCTTTTTAATCCCTTAAAGATCCTTTTACAAAACCAAATGAATTGCTTGTACAAGTCCCCAGATTTCACATGAACAGTTCAGGATAGGTGTTCACTTATCAAAAAGGTCTAATTATGTGTTTTCGTGATATTTACAAACACATGATCGAAGTACTTAAATACGAAGTCAATAAGCAAGCACTTAAATACATATACATGTATATACAAACATACATTAGCACACACCAACTCTAAAAGGTAATATGGCTCCAACTGAAATGAGCATTCCAGGCAAACCTCCCATTTACATCAAGATAAAAATATGCAGAATGGGCATAGAACCTTAATTCTCATCTGCAGAACTGCAGAGTTGCTGCAAACTCTATTGTACAATAAACTCTTCATTTTTTGCTGAAGCCATGATCATTGTTTTCTGCCAGCACTCAACTGCTGATCTTGCCAGAGAATATATAGAGGATCTTAAACTCGTTCCCATTTCATATAAGATTTATGAAATGAGTTTCAATTTAACGAGCCTTTTGGCGAGTTAAAATTAAAAATAATTCAAAACGAGTTTCATAAATCTTATATGGAATGGGAACGAGTAAGATCCTTTTTATCACATAACATTGCAATCAAATTAGTAAAAATTAATTCAGATGGACATACACTCAAGTGATATGAAAACGCAACACGAGAATTTAGGCTATATATTGTATATACTGCACACTTAATTGCACATAATTGCACATAATATTCCAAAGAAATCCCAAGATGTTTTTCAAAAAGAAAGTTGCAGTTAACTAGAGAAAGGACACAACTGTGATGTTGTAAACGTTTTAATCACACTACACTTTGTAACAAGAACTTCATAAATGTTGAAAAATTGAGCTAGTTCAGTACTGTATTTAACGTAAATAGTTTGCAAAATGTTGCATCCTAAGTTTGCTCACATGATTGAGCCAAACGCGTACTCTGTGAATAATGAAACATTGAAGGAATACTATTTGCTGTATTATTTGTTGTTTTAGTATTTTTTCCAAAAGGAAAGGTCTTACGTAGCCATGTACCATTCGATTAAAAGCAGCATATTGTACATACAATATATAGCGGAAATTCCCGAGTTGCGTTTCATATCACTTGAGTGTAGAACCGCCACGACATCAGACACACTTTAGCGCCAAAACTTCATAGAAAAATTAATGTGACGTCGTAACTGTCACGTCTCACACATGACGTTGCATATAAAAGAGTTCGTGTTTTACCTGTTTAAAAAATAGCAGTTTACGCCAACTTTTTAACAAACCAACAACAATGTTTTGTACAACATGCATTATATTTTATAAGCTGTCACAAATAGTAAGTTTATGACTCAGAACTGGGTGAATTTGTAATAAATAAAATAGTTTCAGTTAATAAACTTGCATAGTGTTACAGGTTTAACTCAACCAATCAAAATTGTTCCAGGTTGTGTTACACGTGTGTAATACAATAGAATATTAAATGGGTATTCGACACTGCTAACAAGGGACGTTATGTGATAAATACAATTATTTCAAATAGCACATACAAACAACTCTTGAATGATTTAAACAAACATTCAGATAAGCTTAATTAAAGGGACACACTGCAATCTTATGTCTGTAAAACTCGCGGCGTCCCATTAGTCTGTCTGCGTACTTGCATTGTTTAAGCAAATTGTTTTTACATATTATTAACGGCTGATTATATTATACAGCACCAATAATATTTTCAAGCCTATGGCAGAATAACAAAGAAAAGTTGAAATGTCAAAATGGTATTTAATTATATGCAAGCATTAAAATGATACTGGATTAATATAATAAATCAAGTGGCTTATTTCATTGCTTGATAAAAACTTCAAAATTGACGTGTGTCCCTTTAACATGACAAAATATGTACATTAAGGATAGATCTACAAAAAAAAAAAAAAGTAAATATATATTTAACTGTTGCAGGAGATATGCACCAACACGGGTTGTGAAGACAATCCGGGCGCCTCCACAACCAAAGTCCAGTGCATATACTAGGCATGAAATAAAACATTGTGAAAAAAGTCATGAATAAGCAATATCATATAATTTATATATATATTTCCTCAATCGAGAATTAATACATAAGTTACATTGGTCAAATAAGATGCATCCAATTATTAACACTTTTTGAATTAAAAAAAAAAAGTGATATTGTAAACAGCACCAAAGTACTCAAAAAATGTTACAATTATGAAGGGAAAAAGGACAGGGCAGACAGTATTCTCTACTTACTTTTTAAAGTCATCCATAAGATATAAGTACATGTTTGGTGAGGGTCACTATAAAAGTCACTGGTACTAATCATTCCAACCAAGTTTGGTTGAAATTCAGCAAGGGGTTCAGAACTAGTCCGGACCAAGTTAGTGTCTAAGGGGCCATAACTCAGCCAAAAATCATTTAGAGAACGACGACAATACATGCACAAGGCTTGGTGCTGATCATCCCTATCAAGTTTGGTTTAGTTCAGGAGAACTAATCTGGACAATGTTTGTGAATACAGATAGACTGACAGCACAAATACAACAATGTCTCCCCATCCACTCTGCCTGAATAAGCTTGCATGGGAACCACACAGGTTGTAGGTGGCAGTAAGTAAATCATGTTAACTTTTGTGGCAAGCATGTGGGTGAATTTTGCCCCACCAAGAGGATTAATTGATTGAATTGGATTTTATAGTCGCACCAACAGATAGGTCATATGGCGACTTTCCAGCTTCCATTGGTGGAGGAAGACCCCAGGTGCCCAACAAGAGGAAAATACTGGCATAAGTATACTGAACAAAAAAAGTTTAGCACCACTTTTTAGTGACATAGGATTAAACATATATAATTGTTTGAAGATATTAGAAATTCTATGTAAGGATGTGATTTTTTAAAAAATTGTATTATTTTACTATTTTCTAAAGGAAGTATCAGAATTACTTCCCATATATTAAAAACTTATTTCATTATACAAACGTATAGCTTTGAAAAAATGTAATGTTTGCATTGACAAGACATGCCAATTCTGTCATTGTTTAAAAAACGCCGAAATGTGTTCACAAATGATTGTTATTCTTAAATCATTCCAAATTTTTCATGATTTTTCCTCACTTTTCATTGAAATGAGAACGATTTTCGATAACCTATAAAAGTATGTTCCCATCATATTTGCTTTATTTTTATCACCGACTTTGTTTGCAAATGACTTTGTAGCATTATTATTGGTCATATCTATGTCACTTTATCATTGACCCCGAACATCAGTGTTTTTTTCCCTTGTATAAAATGGTACCGAAAAAAATGGTACCATTCCCAATGGCAAAAAGTATGTTTTTTCCCCAATTGGGGTGGGATATTTTTTTTTGGGTAAATGTTTTAGGTTTTAGAGGGGAACTTTAAACAGTAACAGGGGGACAATATATACTTTTAGAGGAGGGTAATGAAATGCTACAAGAGATTGTATACATGGTAATGTGTTTGCAAAGTATTTAATACAATATTGCTTTTGTCTGATAGTGAAGAATTCCCAATTAAAGGTCAAAGTTACAACGCGAATTTTCCCAATTGAATAGGTACCGGTACCATTCCCAAAAGAGTGAAAAAAAACAACTGCTGAACATACATGGCTTTGTATCTTGTCTATGGAAATGACATGCATTTTATGTGCTAAATTTATTTTGCTCAGTATATGTTATATATAATATCCAACGATTCACATAGACTGCATGCTAAACCATTTATCAATGATAAGAATTATTCTGAATATCCACATAAGGGCTTTGTGGATATTTCATGATAAAGATGGTAAATGCATACAAAGCTTTTTACCTAAAAAGTTGCACAATCAAAACAAATATTAATTTGCGTGTGTTTTCCTTTATTTGTTTTGAACCACACTTGACAGCCTATTTACTTCATCATATTTAACAAGAAAAATCCATATTTACAACTATAATATGGTGCCTTATATTTTGGTCATATTTCTTAAGTTATTATCATTTTAATGAAATGAGAGCCAGTATAAATAATTTATTTTTTTAGAACACATCTCATTAGTTGTTGTCAATTTATACAACCTTCATATAATCACCATATTATAACTTTGTTTTACAAGATGGCTTACATTGGATTAATTCTTGTGGCCTTCATATAATCACCATATTATAACTTTGTTTTACAAGATGGCTTACATTGGATTAATTCTTGTGGCCTTCATATAACCACCATATTATAACTTTGGTTTACAAAGAGGCTCACATTGGATTAATTCTTGTGACCTTCATATAATTATCATTTTATAACTTTGGTTTACAAGGAGGCTCACATTGGATTAATTCTTGTGACCTTCATATAATCATCATATTATAACGGTCTTACAAGATGGTTTACATTGGATTAATTCTTGTGGCCTTCATCTAATTGCCGTATTATAACTTTGTCTTACAAGATGGTTTACATTGGATTATAACTATTGTGGCCTTCATACATGTTATAACTATGGGTGCACTTTATTGTATATGCCGATCTGCATAATATGCTGGTCAAGTGACCAGTACACCGAAATGCGCTGTGCTGTTTTAACTGGGCCATGTGGCATATGCCGAATTGTTGCGTGCGCAACTGCTCAAAGTGAACTAAGAGCGGAAAACAGGTGATAATGGTACACCGCGTCATATAGCGGGCAGCTGAATAAAGTTTGCCATCTGTCTTACAAGGTGGCTTACATTGGCAGAGCTGTAGATAAGCTGAGTTTTTTAGTATTTTATTTGTATATTTTTTAAAAACAAAACCCCTCAGCATTTTAAAATTGTATCATTACTCATCAACCTACTACAAAAACTCATTAATGTATTATCTTTGTATGTATTGTCCATATTCCATATTTACACGATGAAAATTGTTCCAAGCATGTGTAAATGGCATTTCATTCCTGTTAGGCGCCATATAACCTTTCATGTGTTGGTGCGCCTTAAAACCCAATTCAATTCCAAGCATGCGTCTTATATTAAGGTCATAATTATGTTTTTTTTGTTGTTTTTTTACTTAACTTTCATTTAATCTGAATAGTGTTTTTGTTTTAAATGTATTAATTCACATCCATTTTGAAAATATGAAATATTTAAAGCACTAAATGTTTACTCTGAATTAATTCCTTGTTACTCATTCATTAAGAATCGGATGAGTAAATTACTCATTGCAGTCAAAAATTATCTACAGCTCTGATTGGATTAATGCTTTATATGACCTTCATGTAATCGCATTATACAAGGCAAAGCACCATACATGATGGCAATGTTCCATGAGTGTTCATAAGTGTAGATGTTACACTTCCATAGTTATTATGCAGATTGTGTATGTCCATTTGACTGTCCATGTCAGGTCATGATTACCTAGTGAACCCAAAAACCAATAGGGTTTCCCTTTATTGCATGAAATGAGTACAGAGCAGGAAAATTAATTTGAGTTTCTCTTCCTACATAATATTTGAATGGTTAAATGATAATTAATGAATTATCTAAATTTCTACTTGTCCTGACGAGTGGAATTTTTTGTGCCCTGGAGTAATTGTTTACAGATGGACAATGGAGGTACAGACAACCCTATTTGCATCATTCATTTAATTCAAACATGCGTATAAACAAGAGGACCATGCTGACATTATATCGCTCACCTGAGTAAATATGAACCAATAAAACACAGTTGTTATTAGGTTTTCTTTAGGATCCAAATGAAAACTTGTGACAAATAGGATGGTAGGATGGGGCTAATTCTTCACCATTTCAACAAACTTGATGCAATACATACATACATTTACCCCAGGTTCAATATTTGTAAATCTTTGTCTAGGATCAGTGGATGATATGCATGCAAACTATCTGATTCAAAACTTGTGGTTTCAGTCAAGAAGATTTTTTAAAGTTTTCTGATGTAGTTATATAGGGAAACTGCCTTGCCTGCTGGTGGTCATGTTTTTGGACAGATCTGTTTGAACAATCTTAATTAATTATTAATTAATAACTGCTAATGTATTACTGCTAATAATTATCAAGCAGTTTCAGACGAGAAGATTATTAAAGTTTTATAGAAAGTCCCACCCTCTGGCGGCCATGTTTTTTGACGAATCAACCCGGCCTGAACAATTGGTAGAGGTCCACCCAAACATCAATTCTGTGAAATTATTGTGAAATCAATCAAGCAGTTTCAGACAAGAAGATTTTTAATGTTTTCCAGCTTTTTTCTTTTGGTTGCCATGGCAACAAGAGTTCTGTATGGATTTGCATAATTCGAACAATCTTGAGAGAAGACCAGGATCCAAGGATCATTCCTGGGAAGTTTCCTCAAATCTGAACAAGCGGTTACAGAGGAGAAGTTGTTCGAAGCAATTGTGGACGGACTCACGGACGGACGCACAGACGCACGGACGACAGACGAAGGGCAATCACAATAGCTCATGGTGCTTTTTAAAAATAAAAGTAAACTAATCAATTGAAAGTGCGGGTTTAACTGTTACAGCTCATTATAGGTAATTCAGAGATGCCCCAGAGAGAGGGGAATGATACATGTATAGGAATCTGGGAACCTGCCCTCCATTCTCTTACTAATGAATAGATTAATGTAATTTTCTTCGTTTGATCGTAGAGAATTAAATGAAAATTGATTTCCCTTAGTAAGTTAGCTCCGAGAGGTGTAGCTGTGTAATTGCACGAGATTATCGTGAGTTTCTCGTGCACTTTAGCGCAGTTTAAAGCATACAGCTTAGGGTGCGACTGATAACTGGACGTGTATTTTTTTGCTGATAAATTATGGAAAAATTTAGTGCGGACAATGCTAGTTTATCCGCGGTCGATATAATCAGTTGAAGTGAGAGGACAGAAGGCAGATTTAAATTCGCTAAAGGAGGAAGTTCGTGGCAATTCCCTGACAGTGGCCTCCGAGGTGAAAAAACTCAAAACAGAACACGAGTTGAAGTGGAGGTACGAAGTGAACAAGATTCAGTTCGAATTCAATACCTAGTTGGCGGACAATTTAAAGCAAGGTCTGTGGACGACTGAGAACGAGATGGCCAACTATGCCAGAGAAATCCTCCAGGAGGCCGGTGAAAAGTTAAAGGTATGAAATAAACACATTCGTATAGCCGACCCCTCTGAGGGCGGCTGGGAAACCCTCTTGCCAGTATTTCCGAAGACGAGTCATGCATATCTAAGGCGGAAGCCAGAGCAGTTCGGAAGCGGAAGAACCACACTAAACCTAAGCAGAAGCTTAGCAAATCATCAGCTACTGTTGGTACTTAGCAAAAAATACCAACTTGGTAGTTATGTACAATAATGCTTTTTTGCTGTCTCGCCAGTGGAGAGGAATGCCATACACATCAGGTTACAAGTCTGCAACAACAGGCTCCCTTCTAGCAACCTTATGGACCCCGATAGAGTTCTTTTCAAGGCTACGGAGCAACCTACATTCAACGAGGAGTCCGGCTTTACTTCGCCTGTGGAGAGGCCAGTCATATCCGACAGTTCTGTCCTTACACAAGAAGTGCACAACAACCTGAACAACCCGTCAAAAAGTGAGACGGCCTGTACTGGGGAAAACCCAAATATCGAAGATAAGTATTCTATTTTTAGAATAAACACTTTCGATAAAGACAGGTTTACCGATAATTACTATGAATACGAACAAGGACAGAGAGACATATACTTGTTAAAAAAAGGTTAAGAAAACACATTGGGTTTTAGAAAAATATTGGTGCAAATGCATTTAATTTAGAGACAATATTACAAGGATATGAAATTCCATTTTATTCTTTTACCTGATAATGTGTTTTGCAAAACAATAAGTCTGCTTTGAATGATAGTTGTTTTGTTTATCAAGCTATTTATACTGACTTATTGGAGAGAGGGTTTAGTTCAGAAATGTGAACAAAAAAGCCTTATACTGTTGTCAATCCGTTATATTCGATTCAAAAGAATGAGAAAAAACGTTTGATCTTAAGACTTAAGATCCGTTAATAAACATATTTGAAAGCAGTCAATTAAGTACGAAGATCTGAGATTGTCTTTGACTTATATGGAGAAAGATGTCTGGATGATTAAGTTTGATATTCATTCAGCTTATCATTTCATAGATATTTGTTTACCACACACAGACTATTTAGGTTTCTCTTGGCCAAACAGTGATGGAGAGGTATTCTATTTGAAATTTTTGGTGTTACCGTTTGGTTTATCTTCAGCTCCGAATATTTTTAGTAAATTGACGTGACATTTAGTTGCTAAGTGGAGAGGTGATAAGGTAAACAGATGATTATGTTTCTGGATGATGGGTTTGGGTGTGGGAAAGATCAGGTTTGTACTCAGATTATATCTGAAGAGATTAAACAAGATATGCTTGAATCGAGTTTCATACCTAAAACAGATAAATCTCTATGGGTCCCGGTTCAAGTTCTGCAATGGCTCGGTGCCATTCTGAATTCTGTGGAAAACACGATTTCCATTCCAGTGTAGAATTGAGAAAACCAAACGTACTTTAAATGAACTCATTTTAAAGTCTAACTCGCGGGTTCCGGTAAGAATGGTTGCTAGCTTTGGACAAATCATTTCAATGAGTATTGTTATAGGTAGCGTGTCGCAAATCGTGATACGATATCTAAACATGGATATAGTCATGGCTCCAACATGGAACTACTATATTAAACTTTCAGCAGAAAGTATTGAGCAATTACGTTTTTGGGAACCTATTTTAAAAATGGTGAATTTCAGAAAGTTTAAGAGAGGTCAAGTCTGTGCTCGAAAATAGTTTATAGCGATGCGAGAAACACGGGGTTTGGCGGTTATGAGGTTAATACAAGAAATGGTGTTATTTCTAAGTCCTCCAGATGGAGGGAATTGTCAGGTGTGTGTAGGGTTTTAATCTCACTAGCCGGGATTTTTGAGAATCAACGAGTTAAATGGTTTACCGACAATATGGCAGTGAGTAGCATAGTGCAAAAAGGTTCTATGAAACGAGAGTTACAAGATTTAGCGATGCAAATTTTTGGCATCTGTTGTAATCGTTCAATTCACTTAGAAATAGAATGGATTCCTCGTGAGCAAAACGAGAGAGCAGATTATTTTATCTTATCTTGTATTATTGAAAAAGATGACTGGGGTATTTCTTATGTTATTTTGAACATCATACAAAGCAGGTGGGGAAAATTAGATGTAAGATTGGTTTGCTTCCGAGCATAACGCCAAGCTGCCCGTATTTTACACTCAGTTCTGGTGTAATAGTTCGTCTGGAGTAGACGCGTTTATTTATGATTGGGGGAACGAATTTGGTTTATATGTTCCACCTATCATTTTAGTCCCTTGAGTACTCGGGGAAATTGGAAAGCTGTACAGCGAAAGGAATACTGATTATTCCAGCTTGGGAATCGGCTAACTTTTGGCCTCTGTTGTGCCTACGTAAGGGAGTATTTTCATCTTACGTTAAAGACTGGATTTATCTTCCCATAAGTAAAGAATTTTATACACCTTGCAAAAATGGTGTTGGCATGTTCGGGAACGAAGATTTAAAATTCAATATGTTAGCGTTACATATTTTAGCGAAGGATGGTTATGTTAAGGATTCAGTAGACAAAAGGTTAAAAGTATCCTTATCGCTGGGTCTTTAATGTTTGTTTTACATGATTGATGTATAAGATTGATATACATGATTGAGTTACATGATTGATGTATAAGATAAATTACATGATTGAATTACATGATTGATATACATGAATGAGTTACATGATTGCTGTATAAAATTGATACGATACAGTTAACATGATTGATATACAAGACTGATTTAAACCATTGATTTGCATAACTGATATAAATACCTTCGATTTGATTTACATGGATGTTTTTATCTTGAGAAGTGATTAATTGTATTATAACATTCAGCAATATAAAGGGGTAAATATACATTCACTAGACATCTATTTGCCCATTCTTTTAGATCAGGTGGTCGGTTATTCTTGAGGCTTATACCAAACAAGAGGTCAATGACCTTGAAGCTCTACTGATTGATTTTGATTTCAGGAAGTAGTCGCTACAGACTTGTTTTTTGAAAATCTATTTTTAGCCATGGCAGCCATCTTGAATTTCCGGGCGACCTGAAATTTTGCTAGGATCAATTAGACATCAAAAGCAACATTCCTGTAAAGTTTCATGAAAATCCGTCAAGTAGTTTCAGAGGAGTAGTTGCTACAAGTTTTCATTATATAACTCTATGTAAACAAAGATGGCCACTGGCAGCCATGTTTAACGTCGAATCAAAATAATGTTTGACTCTTATAACCATCATGTCATGCTGATCATTTTACAAAAAGTCCCATATCAATATCACTTATAGTTTTCAAGACGTAGTCGCTACAAACTTCTTTTTTTTAAATCTATTTTTAGCTGTGGCGGCCATCTTGAATTTCTGGCCGATCTGAAATTTTGCTAGGATCAATTAGACATTAAGAGCAATATTCCTGTAAAGTTTCATGAAAATCTGTCAAGTAGTTTCAAAGGAGTAGTCGCTACAAGTTTTTTTTATATAACTGTATGTAAACAAAGATGGCCTCTGGCAGCCATGTTTAACGTTGAATCAAAACGATTTTTGACAAGGACCAACATCATGTCATGCTGATCATTTTAGAAAAAGTCCCATATCAATATCACTTATAGTTTTCAAGAAGTAGTCGCTACAAACTTGTATTTTGAAAATTTATTTTTAGCCGTGGCGGCCATCTTGAATTTCCGGCAGATCTGAAATTTTGCTAGGATCAATTAGACATCAAGAGAGACATCAAGAGCAACATTCCTGTGAAGTTTCATGAAAATCCGTCAAGTAGTTTCAGAGGAGTAGTTGCTACAAGTTTTCATTATATAACTCTATGTAAACAAAGATGGCCGCTGGCAGCCATGTTTAACGTCGAATCAAAACGATTTTCGACAAGGACCAACATCATGTCATGCTGATCATTTAAGAAAAAGTCCCATATCAATATCACTTATAGTTTTCAAGAAGTAGTCGCTACAAACTTGTATTTTGAAAATTTATTTTTAGCCGTGGCGGCCATCTTGAATTTCCGGCAGATCTGAAATTTTGCTAGGATCAATTAGACATCAAGAGCAACATTCCTGTGAAGTTTCATGAAAATCCGTCAAGTAGTTTCAGAGGAGTAGTTGCTACAAGTTTTCATCATATAACTCTATGTAAACAAAGATGGCCGCTGGCAGCCATGTTTAACGTCGAATCAAAACGATTTTCGACAAGGACCAACATCATGTCATGCTGATCATTTTAGAAAAAGTCCCATATCAATATCACTTATAGTTTTCATGAAGAAGTCGCTACAAACTTGTTTTTTAAAAACCTATTTTTAGATCTGGCGGCCATCTTGGATTTCACATCAACATGAATTTTTGCTAGGATCAACTAGACTTCATGGGCAACATTTCTGTAAAGTTTCATGAAAATCCATTCAGTAGTTTCAGAGGAGAAGTCGCTACAAAAAAAAGTTTACGGACAGACAGACGGACGCCGCACCACGGCATAAGCTCTGCTTATCTCTGATCAGTAGAGCTAAAAACAATGACTGTTTTGTTTGTTATTCTGTCGGAGAAGGAGTATAAAGGGAAATGTAATTTTCTTCATTTGATCGTAGAGAATTAGATGAAAATTGATTGCCCTTAGTTAAGTTAGCTCCGAGAGGTGTCGCTGTGTAATTGCACGAGATTATCGTGAGTTTCTCATGCATTTTAGCGAGGTTTAAAGCATTCAGCTTAGGGTGCGACTGATAACTGGACGTGTTTTTTATATTATTATTATTATTATAATTATTCAAAGAATATTGCTGGATGTTATAAGTGTATATCTTTAAAAAATGTTATGGTTATTTGATGCAAATATATGACTTGAAATTGTGAAATGTGTGTAATGTGGAAATAATACACGGTTGTCGATTATTCCCGAGGCTTATACCAAAAAACAATGATTGTTTTGTTTGTTATTCTGCCTGAGAAAGGCGAGTCATTTATTTAGTTCATTAGTAGGTCTAAAAATTACTTAGATGGTTAGAGTTAGGGAAGGTAGTGCAAACTTATCAAGGCCTCATAGATTTCTTGTTGCGGGACCAGCTGTTCAATGTTTGTAGTAGAGATCTGTTCTCATTTCTAAAAGAAAGAAAATTAGCTAGTGTAGAAGAAATGGCAACACAAGCAGATCAGTTTGCCGAGGCTAGAGGTGGAGCTCATAATGTAGTGTCGAAAGACAGAACTTTTAGAGATACAGAAAGTCCAGAGTGGAAACTATAGAGGTGGAGGTAGTTCGATGGGTGTATGGGTGCTAGAGGAGGTAGCAATAGTATGGGTGCTAGAGGAGGTAGCAAAACAACATAGGTAGACCTCTTATTCGTTGTCACTGTAATGGGAATCATGCTTCACATGAGTTTCGGTTGAGGTAGAGGTGGTTAAAACCGAGGTAGAGGTAGAGGAAGAGGTAGTAATAGTCTGGTTATTAAAACCGAGAGTAGTAGATGTTGTGTTAAATCAGATGGCGTAATGGCAGATGGCAGATGGTAGAGTGAATGGCATGGACGTTATTGTAATGAGGGATACAGGTTGTACAGGTGTGGTAGTTAAGCATAGTTTAGTTACGGATGACCAGTTGGTAGGTAAACATTCACCGTGTATGTTGTTAAATAAGTCGGTAGAGTACTTGCCAATAGCGAGAATAGATGTAGATACACATTTCTTTAAAGGGACTGCAGAGGCACTATGTATGGAAGACCCGATGTATGATTTAATGATAGGGAACATAGAAGGTTCAGTACTTCCGGTAGTGTCCGATTTTAGGAGTAGCATAAGTAATGCAGTCGAGACTAGAGCGCAGGTTCAGAAGCAAGCTCAGACTTATAGAAAATTAAACGTTCCTGCAGCCGTAGGTGACATATCCAAAGCAGAGTTGATAGAAGCACAAACTCAAGACGAGTCGTTAGATCCTTGTAAAGTGAAGGCCAAGGATGGTGTAGTGAAGAAGTGTAAAGGGTCCTAAGTTTGTACCTAAGAATAGGTTATTGTACAGAGAATTTGAAAATAGTGGTGGTAGACAGTTTCACCAATTAGTGGTATAGAATGACAGTGCTTAAGGTAGCTCATGAGTCGATTATGGGAGGTCATTTAGGCGTAAAGAAAACGTCAGAGTATGGGCAGAATTTTACTGACCAGGCGTAGGTGGAGATGTAACTAGGTATTGTAGGTCCTGCGATGTATGCCTTCTGTAGGTTGATGAGGAATGTCTTGAAGATTTGTCCAACACAGACAGGTTTGTAGATGACATCCTGGTGTTTACAACATTTGAAGACCATATTAAGGCTCTACATAATCTGTTGGAATGGCTACGCCGGTTCAAACTGACTGCAAAACCTAGCAAGTGTCATATAGGTTATGCAGATATAGAGTGTCTGGGTCATGTTGTCGGGATAGACCAGAAATTGAAACAAACCCCGACATGGTTAAGGCAATTCAGGAAGCACCAAGACCCGAGACAAAGAAACAAGTTAGGTCATTTTTAGGGTCGACAGGTTTTAACAGGAAATTCATCCCAAACTTTTCAGCTATAGCTGCACCTTTGTCAGACTTGACAAAGAAAGGTCAACCCAATAGTATAACTTGGGGGGAAAGCCAGGAGCGAGCTTTTGTCTCTTTAAAGGTGAAATATGGCGTGTCTTTTGAGTATATATTCGGAAATATATATATATAATATACAATCTGTTCAAATCTTACACTTATTGGTTGTCCCGTTTCCTCACAGTAGCCAATTTTATCTCATAGCGCACACGCTTCGAGTTTCGCCCTGGTAAGTGTCACGTGATCCTGTGACGTCATTGGTACCAAACGATTAGCCGTGTCGCATTGAGTTGTATAGTATTGTCTATGTAGGATTACATTTTATGGTACTTGTTAAAAATGCCGTGTGCTGTTGCTGGGTGAAAACGTTTGCATAAAGAAGGACAAGATAATAACCTAAGTTTCTTTCGTTTCCCTAATCGAGATAATGATATATTAAGATCTGAAGTGTGGTTAGACTGTTACCGAAGAAAATCGCCCCACTCGTCGAGAAAGTGGGAACCTACGAAAGACGCGCGAGTTTGTAGCAAACATTTTGAGTTGACTTCGTGGGAAGTCCATCCTTTGGTTTCATTATCTTTGAATTTGGAGAACAAAAGGCCATGCATATTAAAAGCAACAGCGGTACCAACGATATTTGACTATAAAAATGAGAAGTGCATTACCCGCCGTCTCCAAGCAAGTTGTATTCGCCGCCTATTCGACCGGCGTTGAGGAGGAAATTCATACATGAAGTAAGATTGAAATTTATGTTCAATTATCTTAGTACCTCATCGGGTATACGTATGATAATTTGAAGAAAGGTGTATCTTTACGTGAATCAATGAAGAGTTGACGGCGCCAATAATATGTAGCCGTCATTTTTTAAAATATTGCTAAGAACGTTCAGCATATAAATTTAAATGAATCCGGTGAAATAAACACTGTGTCTTTGTTCCCAAATTTTAATTTTAATAATTTTAAATTATAAACCCCTTCTGCCAATAGTGTTATAAATATATATTATCAACATATATAGGTCTATGGATTTGAAAAAAAATACAAAATGTTTCATGGATATCTATTACAAGGCAGAACATTAATAATATTACTAGCTTTTATATTAATTCAGTAATGTTTAATGGCAAAACAACAACAATAACGCCTCTTAGCTCGTGCAATAAGTAAAACAAGTGTAATAGAATCATATACTTTATATTATGGTAATTGCATATGTTTGGTCTGTTTTCGATCTGTATTATCAGGAGTAAGTATACATGAGTAAGTATACTTACTAACTGTCTATATCGTGCTCATAATACATTTGGCTATATTATTTAAATCATAGTATTTTTCTGTCTTTGTGCGCGACAATTAGAGCTCGCATATCATGTGATATATCCGTCTTGTGCAATACGCGTCTGCCCTCGGCGGTATTACACTGCTTAAGTAATTGCAATAAACAGGAAATATATCATAAAACTAGGTTTCCCTAAATGGTGCGTGCTTTTGTGATATACCGACGTATGTACCCTAATTAGGCTGTACTTCAATAGTGCACCGCAGTATTTGATTAGTCTGTATCGATATTTGGGGTCAGTGGAGACTAGAGAGCGTGTCATATTACAAACACCGCTCCTAGAGTGTTTGGTGTTAATGGTGACTTATGGCAAATATATAATACTATAGAAATTATATGCTGTTTCATTTATTATTGTTTTCATTAATTTTTTATCAATTATGGATAATATCTAATAAATATATTTGTTCCATGTCTACTTATCGGCAAAAAAAATCTGACGCTCGTATTTAGACCAGGTCCATTCATTCGGAATATACTACATTTCGCGGTTATTGTATATGTACCAAGATATTGCAGTGTTGCGGGTGACTTAATGTCAGATTCCGATGAAAACAATGTTTACGTTGTTTTTTGTTTGTTGTTGCTGTCAGTGTATAAAGACACTATTTTGTTAGATTAGTGAATAGTGTAATGAACCGCTGAACGTAACGAATGACATGACACGATAGTCTTTACAAGCTCCCCATTTGCACCGCGTTCGACTTCATCATCAGTTGATGAATCCGATGTATTTACGTCCTCGGACACGTATTCTGGCTCAAAATCGTAAGGTTGCACATTGTGTAACCGTCTTATCACGGGCATTTCCTGACTCGGTATCATGATCGCTTAATTCTCGCATTTTCACACAAGGTATACTGTTTTGCGTTCAGTCCCAATGTAAACAAAAAATAGTTTGTTCCCAATGACGTCACTTCCGGTAATTCGCGCAAGAGTTTTTCCCCTTAGATTTTTTTCGATATTTTAGCAATGCCTGTTCACCTGTTCGATTTTTATCTTTAAAAACATATTTTTACTGAACATAAATCAATGGCATAGTAATAATCGTATTTATAATGATATTTAATACTTAAAAACATATCAAAAGCGGATTTGTTGATTTAGGACCAATTTCTGCTTTAAAGGGAGTACATCAGGCTTTTCATAGGGGTCTAGGTGTCCGACTTAAAATTGACAAATATTAATATTTTCTATTCTACATGGCCAAAACATAATGAATGAGCCTAAAAATTATCCCTTATTTGCAAAGAAATTCATTCTGCACAGTAATACATGCTATCCTAGGTGACGCACCAGGGTTAATTTCAGCATTTTACGTCCGATTCCGTCCTGTCTATATGGTGTTTTCAAAGTTTAGACATTAACAAAATGGCTCTATCATCATATTTTGATTAATATAAGTGTTTTATCATCAACGGGAACAATTTTATAATTTAATTTGTTTCTAGAAAAATCCTGATGTACCCCCTTTAAAGGGGAATCTGGTTAAACCCCCAATACTAAAATTACCTGAACTTGACAAGGAGTTTATCCTCAGAACGGATGCCTCCACTATAGGGGTGGGTGCAGTCCTACTGCAAGAGCAAGATGGGTGTAGTCTCCCCGTGGCTTACGCAAGTCGGAAACTACTACCCCGGGAACGTAACTACTCTGTTATCGAAAGGGTGTCTTGCAGTAGTGTGGGGTGTCAGTAAATTCCACCGATATGTTTTTGGTAAGGAATTTGTCTTGGAGACTGACCACCAATCGTTAGCTTATATGAACAAAGCAAAGGTAGCTAACAGTAGGTTAATGAGGTGGGCACTGACTCTTCAGCCTTACCAGATGAGGTAAAATGCAATAGCAGAGTACAATAGTATAATAGTGTATGGCAGTGTAGTGTAAAATTGTAGAAATGTTGAAATTTTAATGTTTAATTTTCGTCCCATTTTACTATTATGAAACATACATATTACTATTAGGGAACACATATCATAGTTAGGTTATAACTGCAGTGGATGTTTTCCGGAAGACGGTCTTTGTACTGGCTGAAGGTTGCATTCCTCTGTAGTAATATTTAACATACTCAGGCGATTGAGCGATCAGCTTGTACGTTTTGTCGCTCATTTTCTAGGAAGAATTAATAGTTTATTAGCGTGTAAAGATTAATTATATTTTGTTGAATTTTAAAAAGTGTAGCACTTTCTTTTAGTGGGGAGATGTCACAAAATAATCACAAGTAGAGCGTATTGGTCATACACAGCTCTTGTAAGTCACACACTAATCCATTGTTCAGTTGAAACCAATTCACAATGTCCATGATATATTCAGGTAACACGGAAAAGCGTGCAATTTTAATTGGCCGCTAGAGGGCGTCCGGAAGGGCCGTTTAATAAGTTTAGTTTTGTGATAATGCATGTAAAAGTATAGGTCTATCTCTTTAAAGGGAAAAGTTGTTTAAGGGTCCTTTCGTGTAGATGTTAATACTGCGCATGTTGCCACGTATGTCAGGGAATGAACATAATGGGGAAATAATGTTTTGGGCGGAACGTCTGTTATAAAATGCCTTGTTCTCAAGTCCTGGCCGGGATTGATTGAAAGTTACTTTGAGAAGCGGTTGGAACGGTTGAAATTCACAGGCAATATTTATTTTATGAACTTTTATCTTACATTTGTATTCAGTGGGCGGCGCCATCTTGGTTGGCGATGTTACATCCGGTTAGCTTTTATGTTTCTCAAACATTAACTTGAGACTAGCATATGATTTTGAAGTTACTTTATTAGATGTAATTATTGTAATTGATCATTAATTGTAAAACAATATTAATTTGATAACGTTGTATAATAGGTGCATTAGTTAACGTTGGCGTATAACTCAGTGATTGTAATACACGATTGAATTGATAACGTTGTATGTTAGGTGCATCAATTAACAACGAGATGAGTGACTAGTATAAAGGTTCGACGCGTACTTACAGAAGGCATTTGATGACAATCACCCATTGGATTCGTGCATCATCATCTTCATGAGCTCTCGCGCATCACCTTTATCACGCTAGACCATAATTCTTGTGCACATCAACATTGTTATACAACACTTTCGGGTCATATATAGTCAGCAGACATTCAGTATTTGTGATAATACTAAGAACGTCTTAAATGTTCATTAGAACAGTCTTTTTATATTTCACCTGTGTATTCGCTTGTTTTTTTTGATAATTGTATATATATTTACCATATTTTAAAAGTTGCATTAAACTATGTAAAAGCATTCCCCGTCATTGATTTTTTCCTGAGTTAGCCCCAACCACTAGGGTCATCTTGCGACAATGCAGATGGTCCTATAATTGGGCTATTTCATTGATATTACAGTTTTATCAGTTGGCACACAGTGTTATGTTGCACTTCCGATGATAGTCTACAAGAATGAAGATTCAGAAGATTTATTTATTTCCAGTAATCATCCTCATCAACATTATATTCCTGTTTCCTGTCACCAACTTTAATTCCAACCCGATATGACCTAAGCTGCAATTTTAACGCCATTTGCGATCATTGATTAACAGCATTCTTATATTAGAATTTTAACTTTCACTAGCTACATAATAATTATATAAACATAACGTAACTTTTCTGTAAGTTTATATAATTATTAAGGTTAATAAATACATCTTCTCCGGGCTGGTTTACGTGCTAGACAACCTGCAAATAGGCCTCGTCCTACCCCATGGCATATTGCTGACCAGTGCTGTCTAACAGGTTCAGGATTAGATTAGGAAAAAAATGAAGTTCTGTAATATACATTTAGTTGTCCCTTTACCTCATATATTAATATAATGGACTGTTCTTTCTTTAAATTTGGACCATTCCATTTATGTTACAAAGGGGTGCTTTTGCAGAAATTTACCGATGAACAGCCGTGTAAACATCATTGTGCTCGCTTACAACAGGTAAAGGGTTATAGGAAAAATATATATTTGAAAGGTGCCAGGGTGTGGGCATTTGTAAGGTCACTTTTAACAATCGTATAAAGTCATACCATGACACCGAGTGTCTACTTAACCATATAAAAAATTAAGAATTTGCCTACCTACCCCCATTTTTGAGAGAGGATCGGGTTTGGGCAAACCAAAATATTTTTAAAGGTGGCCTGGCCAGATCATGGAGATGAATTCTATGGACTGAGCCATATTGGTTGTTTGCCAGGTGAGCGATATAATGCGGATTGTGTTCAAGAGCCTGTGACTGGAGGCTGGGGAATATTATGGTGTGGGGGGAATTTAGTCATGCTGCCCCTGCAGGTCGTTCATGGGACACTGAATGTGGTACCGTGATATCCTGGAACCCGTGGATAAATCCTTTTTGCAGAGACAGAGAATGCCTGCCCAGACCAAGCCCACATTATCACTGACTATAAAACTGCAGAAAACATCAATAGTCTTCACTGGCCATCCCTCTCACCCTACCTCAACCCTATCGAGCACCCATGGAATGAAAAATCTGCAGGTAGTAACCTTGCGGAACTTTGCCAGGCTCTGCAAGAAGAATGGCAGCAAATTCCACAAGCCTGGTGCATGCATTTGGTGGTATCGATGATTAAACGGTGCCGGGTTGTTATCCAGCAGGGTGTGGGATATACCCAATATTAACATTTTACTGTTGGGGATAAAATGTGTTTAATGTGACTTTCTGTTAATTAAATCTCTTGTAGAAATATCAAATAATTTCTGGAATGTTTCATGAAATTATTTTCTAAACTGATGAAGTTATGAGCATTTTTGGCATCCAGATTCTGTAATTTTGTTTAAGAACTATTGTCCTTTGCTGACAAGCCATTTGAGTAACGTTCCTTGTTAATTTATGATTCTTATTATCTCCTTTGTTTCTTAAACATTTGCAGTATTAAAATAAAATGTTATTGATAAGTAAACATTGAATAAATACAATATCATGTATTTTGGAAATTACGTAATGTCCTAAATTAAAATTACCTAATATGTTTTCTCAGGTATTGCTACTTTGTTTAATGTTTTGTTGTTAAAAGTAGGCACTCTAATGCATGTATAATTTTTTTATGATTTATTCACTTAAACATGAGAGAAACGCCTGGTTGCGTACTTAAAGCCAGGTTTTCCAAAATGTAAAAGATGAGTGCCACACTTGTTTAATACAGCTTTTCTGGAAAAATGTTTTTTTTTGGGAGTGGAAGGATGCTTTAATTGAATTGAATTGAATTGGATTTTATAGTCGCACCAACAGCTAAGGTCATTTGGCGACTTTCCAGCTTCCATTGGCGGAGGAAGACCCCTGGTGCCCCTCCGGGCAGTTTTCGTGCACAGGCAGGCACCTGGGTAGAACCACCGACGTTCTGCAAGCCAGCTGGATAGCTTCCTCACATAAAGATTCCTAGGTCCCTGAGGGATCGAACCTACAGCGGTGAGGGGCAAGTGATTTCAAGTAAGAGACGTTAACCAAGGATGCTTTAATGCTGTAAAGCTAGTTTTCATTTTCAGCGCATGATATTCGGTACATGTCAGCAACTCACTGCAAGTTTTATAAGAATTTTACGTGGCAATGCCGAGATAAAAAATAATTGGACATGGCAATGCCGATATATAAACAATATATTCGTACTCATTCAACTTCGTACTTTGGAAATTTCATAATTTTTTTTTAGACACGCAAGAGGCCCAAGAGGGCCTGTGGACGCTCTACTGGCTAACATGGCTCTTATAACATCAATGAAGCGAGTGACTGCCATTTACGTTTTTTTGAAAGTTTCGGGCAAAAAACAGCTTTTTGACTAAATCAAGGGCCATAACTAAAGAATCTGGTAAAGTTTGGTAAAGATCAGATGAAAAATGAAGGCCATACCGTATTAACGAGGCAAAATATAGCATTTATTTTTAACTAAATCAAGAGCCATAACTCCTCAGTTACTGGTCCGACTGGTCCAACATAGAGCTAAAACAAAAACAAAAAATAAAATAAAATTATAATTGAAAAAAAAGACAAAAATAATTATAAAAAAAAATAAAAAAATTAATAAAAATTATTTAAAAAAAAAAAGAAGACAAAAATAAATCAAAAAAAAATATAAAAAAAAAAATATAAAAAAGAAAGTCATAAAATCTGCTAAAGCTTGGCAAAGATCAGATGCAAAATGAAGGCCCTATCTTATGACGAGGCAAATTATGGCATTTTTAACAAAATCAAGGGCCATAACTCCACTGTTACTGGTTCGATCAACTTGACCAAGCTTTCGTAGACATTAACAATCTGATAAAGTTTGGTAAAGATCGGATGAAAAATCTTAACGAGGCCAAATATGGCATTTTTAACTAAATCAAGGGTCACAACTCCGCTTTTACTATTCCGATATGGCTGGTTTTCGAACATGTCCGAGCTTTCATTAAGATTAACAATCTGATAAAGTTTGGTAAATATCGGAAGAACAATGAAACCCCTATCGTCTTAAGGCAAAATATAGCATTTTTAACTAAATCAAGGGCCATAACTCCACCGTTACTGGTCCGATATGGCTGGTTTTCAAACTTGTTTGAGCTTGCAACGACATTAACAATCTGATAGAGATTGGTAAAGATCGGATGAACAATGAAGCCTCTATCATCTTAATGATGCAAAATATAGCATTTTTAACTAAATCAAGGGCCATAACACCGCTGTTACTGGTCCAATATGGCTGGTTTTCCAACTTGTCCGAGCTTCATAGATATTAACAATGTGGTAAAGTTTAGTAAAGATAGGATGAAATACGAAGGCCCTATTGTCTTAACGAGGCAAAATATAGCAATATAGCATTTTTAACTAAATCAAGGACCATAACTCCACTGTTACTGTTCGGATCTGGCTGGTTTTCGAACTTGTCCGAGCTTTCATTGCTATTAACAATGTGGTAAAGTTTGGTAAAGATAGGATGAAAAATGAAGACCCTATCTTCATAACGAGGCAAAATACAGCAATATAGCATTTTTAACTAAATCAAGGGCCATAACTCCGCTGTTACTTGTCCGATCTGGCTGGTTTTCGAACTTGTCCGAGCTTTCATTGATATTAACAATGTGGTAAAGTTTAGTAAAGATAGGATGAAATACGAAGGCCCTATCGTCTTAACGAGGCAAAATATAGCAATATAGCATTTTTAACTAAATCAAGGACCATAACTCCGCTGTTACTGGTCGGATCTGGCTGGTTTTCGAACTTGTCCGAGCTTTCATTGATATTAACAATGTGGTAAAGTTTGGTAAAGATAGGATGAAAAATGAAGGCCCTATCGTCTTAATGAGGCAAAATACAGCAATATAGCATTTTTAACTAAATCAAGGGCCATAACTCCTCTGTTACTTGTCCGATCTGGCTGGTTTTCGAACTCATCTGAGCTTTCATTGATATTAACAACCTGTTAAAGTGTGGTAAAGATCTGATGAAAAATGAAGGCCCTATCGTCTTAACGAGAGAAAAGTTAACGCCGACGACGAACGACGGACGACGGACAACTCGGCATCCCATAAGCTCTGCTGGCTCTGCTGGCCTTCGGCCAGTAGAGCTAAAAACAAGAAATCCGTGGATTCACATGTCTCGCCTAACGAGGGCTGGACTTAAAAATAAAAAGGTCAATGATGCTTAAATGAAAGTTTGTAAACATTTTAGTAACTAACAAGAGGTCAATGACCTTGAAGCTCTACCGATTGATTTTGATTTCAGGAAGTAGTCGCTACAGACTTGTTTTTTGAAAAATTATTTTTACCCGTGGTGGCCATCTTGAATTTCCGCCTGACCTGAATTTTTGCTAGGATCAATTAGACGTCGAGAGCAACATTCCTGTGAATTTTCTTGAAAATCCGTCAAGTAGTTTCAGAGGAATAGTCGCTACAAGTTTTCATTATATAACTCTATGTAAACAAAGATGGCCGCTGACAGCCATGTTTAACATCGAATCAAAACGATTTTTGACAAGGACTAACTTCATGTCATGCTGATCATTTTAGAAAAAGTCCCATATCAATATCACTTATACAGTACAGCTCGTGCGAAACCCACACTTTACTCGATTCGCCGAGTTTTGTCGTATCGAGTTCCACGCGTATCTACGCGGGGTCAGTGTTTGTACTCGGCTAATTCACGCGGCTAAAGTATGCCATTGTCGAGTCGCTCACTCTCCGAGTTACTCCGCGTAGAATCCAATTAACCATGAGTGCACACCTGTGGTGATTTATTATTGGGAAAAAATCTGGATTTTCCGACAACTTTTCAACTTGTCCGATATCGCGCTTGAAAAAGCAATCAATCCCCAGAAAAAGTACAAACAATGAGACGCCGAGTGCATATTTTATGTGCAAAGTTGACACGACTGATAAATACAATGAATAAATTTCGAAACACGTATTTCAAACTTTTAATGCATTTAATCACAAGTTTTGTTCGTTTTTGTTGTCCAAAAGTCACAGTTTTCCAACCAACATAAACACCCATAATCCTTGGCCATGTATGTATCTTTTAACAAGGCTGCACTAATAACGGGTTTATGACCCGGAGTTCTTTACCATTTTTTTCTGATTATTTCTAACAAAAGAACCCATCGATGTACTAATAAACTGCAGAATAGCAAAATTTGTTACAAAGAACGACTAATTAAAAATATAATTATAATTTCCAGTATAATAATAACTAATTGAATGTTATGTTCAGTTGCCGCGAAGTCGGTGATAGGAACCACCATATAACTGTCGTGACCCACTATACATAATCCGGGCATTCAAATTTTCTCACATTCGCTTTTCCAAAACAAAACAAAAGTCTTCAAGTTATTGAATTATTATACATTAAAATGACTGCAATTAGAAAAAGTTGCGCCTTTTACCTGTGCCGTTTCGACTCGGCGAACTCCGAGTTTGTCTATGCGGAGTATCGTGGCGTAAGTACGTCGAGAAGCTTTTCGACTCCACGTAGTTTTATCATCGAAACTCCGCGTAATTACGCGATTTGTAAATTCCTTACTCGGCGTCAAAGAGTAAAGTGTGGGTTTCGCGTGAGCTGTACTGTAGTTTTCAAGAAGTAGTCGCTACAAACTTGTATTTTGAAAATCTATTTTTAGCCATGGCAGCCATCTTGAATTTCCGGCCTACCTGAAATTTTGCTAGGATCAATTAGACATCAAGAGCAACATTCCTGTGAAGTTTCTTGACAATCCGTCAAGTAGTTTCAGAGCAGTAGTCGCTACAAGTTTTCATCATATAACTCTATGTAAAAAAAAGATGGCCACCGGCAGCCATATTTAACATCGAATCAAAATAATGTTTGACTCTGATAACCATCATGTCATGCTGATCATTTTACAAAAAGTCCCATATCAATATCACTTATAGTTTTCAAGACGTAGTCGCTACAAACTTGTATTTTGAAAATTTATTTTTAGCAGTGGCGGCCATCTTGAATTTCCGGTCGCCCTGAAATTTTGCTAGGATCAATACCACATTAAGAGCAACTTTCCTGTGAAGTTTCATGAAAATCCGTCAAGTAGTTTCAGAGGAGTAGTCGCTACAAGTTTTCATTATATAACTCTATGTAAACAAAGATGGCCGCTGGCAGCCATGTTTAACGTTGAATCAAAACGATTTTCGACAAGGACCATTGATTGATTGAATTGGATTTTATAGTCGCACTAACAGCTAAGGTCATATGGCGACTTTCCAGCTTCCATTGGTGGAGGAAGACCCCAGGTGCCCCTCCGGGCAATTTTTCGGCACGGGCGGGCACCTGGGTAGAACCACCGACGTTCCGCAAGCCAGCTGGATAGCTTCCTCACATAAAGATTCCTAGGCCCCTGAGGGATCGAACCTACAGCGGTGAGGGGCAAGTGATTTCAAGTCAGAGACGTTAACCACTTGGCCACGGACGCCCCTCGACAAGGACCAACATCAAGTCATGCTGATAATTTTAGAAAAAGTCCCATATCAATATCACTTATAGTTTTCAAGAAGTAGTCGCTACAAATTTGCTTTTTAAAAACCTATTTTTAGATCTGGTGGCCATCTTGGATTTCACATCAACATGAATTTTTGCTAGGATCAACTAGACTTCATGGGCAACATTTCTGTAAAGTTTCATGAAAATCCATTTTGTAGTTTCAGAGAAGTAGTCGCTACAAAAAAACAGTTTACGGACGGACAGACGGACGACGGACGCCGCACCACGGCATAAGCTCTGCTGATCTCTGATCAGTATAGCTAAAAACAATGGAGTTTGCCGTTTGCTGAGATGATATTTAAGTGCATTTGTTTAAAACCAAAATGCCATTGTATTAAAAACAAGAGGCCCAAGAGGGCCTGTGAACCTCTACTGGCTATAACGGCTCATATATCAAGGGTTGACGACATAAAATTCCCCATCAGTACTTTTTTAAAACATTGCAAAAACAACAGGGATAGGATGGCCTTAGATCGCTCACCTGGAAATCATGGGCAATAAGTCGGTTGTGACATGTCTGGCATGGGTATTTTTTAATTTGTCCCACTTTCTTCTATGAATGAAATTTCCTTAAAATGGGTGTGGGGTTTAGGGGTGGGTGGGGGGGTTATATTAACATTCTAAACAAATGTGGTAAAGATCAGATAAAAAATGAAGTAACTACAGATTTAACAAAGGAAAATACAATACAGCATTTTTCAACAAATCAAGGGCCATAACCTGTCGTTACTGACAAGATCTAGCTTGTTTTCGAACTTGTCAAAGATTTCATTGATAAACCGCGCTTTGCACAACTAGACATCATACTGAGATTTCCTGCCAAATTTTGTAGAAATCCAACAAGCCGTTTAGAAGGACAAGAAATTTAAAATAAAAATGTCAAAGTGCCATAACTCCGTCATAAATCAGCGAACTGGAACAAAAGCGCGATATGCACAACTAGACATCTTACCGATGCTTCCTGCCAAGTTTCGTCGCAATCCAAGAAGGCGTTTAGGAGGTGTAGCACTGACAGAAATTTAAAAGTAACAAGAGGCCCAAGAGGGCCTGTGGATGCTCTACTAGCTTACATGGCTCTTATAACATCAATGAAGTTAGTGACTGTCATTCACGTTTTTTTTGAAGTTTCGGGCAAAAAACAGCTTTTGAACTAAATCAAGGGCCAGAACTAAAAAATCTGTTAAAGTTCGATAAAGATCCGATGAAAAATGAAGGCCCTACCGTATTAACAAGGCAAGAGCCATAACTCCTCTGTTACTGGTCCGATATGTTTGGTTTTCGAACTTGTCTGAGCTTTTATTGATATTAACAATCCGATAAAGTTTGGTAAGATCAGATGAACAATGAAGCCCCTATTGTCTTGAGGCAAAATATAGCACTTTTAACTAAATCAAGGCCCATAACTCTGGTGTTACTGGTCCGATCTGGCTGGTTTTCGAACTCATCCGAGCTTTAATTGATATTAACAACCTCTTAAAGTTTGGTAAAGATTGGATGAAAAATGAAGGCCCTATCGGCTTAACGAGACAAAAGTTAACGGACGACGGACGGACGGACGGACGGACGGACGGACGACGGACAACTCGGCATCCCATAAGCTCTGCTGGCCAGTAGAGCTAAAAATGTCAAGGGGGCCGTAACTCCATCAAAAATCACCGAACCGGAAAAAAACGCAATAGGCACAAATAGAAATCATAGCTTCCCGCTAACACGGCGTTAACACCAAAAAAAAAATAGCATTTTTAACTAAATCAAGGACCATAACATCCACATTTATTTTGTCACGTTTCAATGTCCCACTCAAGATACAACTATAAGCAAAGTTAAAAAGGTCTAGTGCATACAGTTTGGGAAAAAGTGACCTAAACGCAAAAGTTGAACCTAAAGATTATTAAGTTATCTGCCCTTTGCTTGGAGGGTCAAGGTCACTTTCACATTTGCTTTGTCACGTTGCGATGTACCACCCAAGATACAACTATAAGCAAAGTTTGAAAGGTCTAGTGCATACAGTTTGTGAGAAAATGACCTAAACGAAAAACTTGAATGTTAACGCCTGCGCCGGTGGCGCCGGAAAAGCAACACCAGGTCCTATGTCTTTTTTTCTTCGAAAAGGCGAGACAAAAATGTTGATGCCCATATTACAAAGTTAGAATGGTTAACATAACATCTATTTTGGAGAAAGTAGGTCATAGTGACCTAGTTTTCAGGGTATGGTCAGTGCTTGATGCGAGGAAGGTGCTGTTAAAATTTGACGAAATTGGACATGGTAATTCTGATATATAACAAAAACTTAAATCCCCCCGCCTGTCCAGACTTAAAAAGATTAACCCTAAAGGTAATGCATATTTTGGGGAAAGTAGGTCACAGTGACCTAGTTTTCAGGGTATGGTCAGTGCTTGATGAGAGGAAGGTGTTGGTAAAATTGTATGAAGATCGGAGCTGAGAGATATAACAACAAGAGGCCCAAGAGGGCCTGTATCGCTCTACTTGCTACCACCAGGACCAATAGGTTCACCATTTGAACAAACTTAAAGCTGATAATAAATACAAAATATTAAACCTTTATCTCTTGTAGTTTCAGAGAAGAAGATTTTTGAAGTTCTTCCCTATAACTCCATGTAAGACTGAGGGGAGAAAAAAAATTCAAACAAGAGGCCCAAGAGGGCCTGTGGATGCTCTACTTGCTCAAGACACAGCCAGACTTATATGGTGATGTGATTTATAAACTTCGTAAGATTCTTGGTCATGATCACTTTCATACTATCATTGTTAAACTTGTTAAAAAGTTAAAGAGGTTATGACCCTATCATTTAGCAACGTTCTGCATGCTTGGTGGTTGACCCTTTGTTACAGTTCGCCACTATGCCTTTCTCTTTAATTGTACGATGACCAGACAGGCTGTGGACCATATGATGACGCCTACCTAAAGCCCAATGGGACGGTGGCGTTTGATGTTTGTCTATGATCTTTCTTGTCGTGCCCTTAATGGTTTCTCTGTTGCTCTGGCTTCTGCCAAATCATTGAGTACCTTCATTGTGGCTTTCTAGGCTATTGTTTTTTGCATTATATTAACACAAGCATATTTGTGTTTTACTTATATTGCATATTGATGCTGCCTTGTTGGTTAGAGATTAGATCATGGCGGGGATTTCTTTATTTACACTGTCCTGTTTTAATGGGATGACAGTAGGGTAAGTGTGAGGTTTGATTCGCCCAAGAACCAGTTTAAACCCCCAGTGGCCTACTTTGCCACTGACCGTTCCAAGGTAGTAGCCCTATTGTCAACCCTTTTCTGTTTGTGATGTCGTTTGCATTTATTATTACTTTTGCCTTCTTGTTTGTCTGTTTGCTGTTTGTTACCGTGTTTTGTGGTCGACTGTCTTCCTTGAATGCTACTTTCCCTGTCCGATCTTTTTATATTTATGTATAAGGGGCCGTAAGTCTTTCAAAAATCATTCAACCAGAACGTAGCAATGACTGGTGCAACTAGGCTTAGTACTGATCATCCCCAACAAGATTCGCTGAAATCTGGTAATGAGTTCAGAAGAGACTAATCTGGACAAAGTTTGTGTATTAAAACATTTAAAGGGCCATTACTCTGCCAAAAGTCATTCAACCAAAATATGGCGATGATATGCACAACTAGGCTTGATACTGATCATCCTTGTCAAGTTTCGTCTATATCCAGCCATGGGTTCAGGAGAACTAGCCCGGAAAATATTTGTGGTATCAAAATCCTTTAAAGGGCCATAACTCTGCCAAATATCCGTAAACCGGAACACGACGATGACATGCACAATTAGGCTTGGTGCTGATCATCCCTGCAAAGTTTCATTGACATCTGGTGAGGGCTCAGGAGAAGTAGATCAGACAAAATTTGTGTATTAAAACCTTTAAATGGCCAGAATTCTGCCAGAAATCATTCAACCAGAACATGGCAATGATCTGCAAAATAAGACATGGAATTGATCATCCCTAAAAACTTTCGTTTAAATCTGGCCAGGGGTTCAGGAGAACTAGTCAGAACAAAGTTTGTGTATTAAAACCTTTAAAGGGCCAAATTCATACAACTGGAACATGGTCACTATGTACAACTAGGCTCAGTACTGATTATCCCAGCAAAGTTTCAATGAAATCCGGCCAAATGAAGGCCCTTTCGTCTTAATGAGTCCAAGATATACCATATTTCAGAAATCAAGGGCACTGATGTTAATGGTCCAATCTGAATGGTTTTCGAACCTGTCAAAGCTTTAACTAAATCAAGGGCCATAACTCAACTGTTACTGGTCCGATCTGGCTGGTTTTCGAACTTGTCCGAGCTGTTATTGATATTAACAATCTGGTATAGTTTCATAAAGATCGCATGAAAAATGAAGGCCCTATCATATTAATGAGACAAAATACAGCAGCTTTAATTAAATCAAGTGCCATAACTCCACTGTTACTGGTCCGATCCGGCTGGTTTTCGAACTTGTCTGAACTTTCATTGATATAAACAATCTGGAAAAGTTTCGTAAAGATCGAATGAAAGATGAAAGCCCTATCAACTTAACGAGGCAAACGATCTGGCTGGTTTTCAAATTTGTCCAAGCTTTCAATGGTATTAACTGTTTGTGCAAGTTTGGTAAAGATCAAATAATAAATGAAGGTGCTAGAGTGTTTACGAGGCAAGAAACGGTATTTTTCAGAAAAAAAACGAGGCCCAAAAGGACCTGTAGACGCTCTACTGTGTAAAGATGTCATATTTAGCCTTTTCTTATATAAACTTTGGGTCGCCACAGTGGCCATTTTGATTATTGCAAGAAAACAGAAAACACAAACTTAATAGACGCCAACCATTGTGATAAAGTTTCAACAAAATCCTTCAAAAGGTTTCAGAGAAGATTTCATATTTAACCTTTTCCTAATAACTATGTAAGTCTTGGGTCACCATGGCAACCATTTTGATTATTCGATGATAACGAAAAACACAAATTTGATAGAGGCCAACCCAAGGAACATGTATATGATATTTCACTGGAATGGATTAAGTGGTTTTGGAGATGTCGTTTGAAATTTCCTTAAATTTGACTTAGTTTTAGCCATGGTGGCCATTTTAGACAACTGGCGGCTGTGAAATTTCCTTAAATTTGACCTAATTATAGCCATGGTGGCCATCTTGGGAAACTTGCGGCTGCGAAAAACATAAATCTGAGGCGCACTATCCCAAAGATCATTCTGATAAGTTTCATCAAAATCCTTCAACCGGTTTTAGAGAAGATGTCATTTTTAGCCTTTTCCTATATAACTATGTAAACTTTGGGTGACGTGGTGGCCATTTTGATTATTCGACAATAACGAAAAACACAAACTTGATAGAGGCCAACCCAAGGAATGTGTTTATGATATTTCACAAGAATGGAATGTGTTTCGGAGGACATGTTGTTTGAAATTTCTTGAATTTTTACGTAGTTTTAGCCATGGTGGCCATCTTGGATGACTGGCAGCCATGAAAAACACAAATCTGAGAGGGGCCCTCCCAAGTAGCATTGTGATGAAGTTTCATCAAAATCCTTCAAGCGGTTTCAGAGGAGATGTCGAGTTTATAAAATTGCTAACAGACAGACAGATGGACGACGGACGGAAAAGTGATCACATAAGCTCGCCTGGCCAAAGTCGCCTGGCCTTTGGCCAGTATAGCTAACATGGGCCACAACTCTAGTGTTACTCATCTGATTCGGCTGGTTTTCGAACATGTCCAAGCTTTAATTCATATTGATAATCTGTGCAAGTTTGGTAAAGACCAAATAATAAATGAAGGTGCTAGAATGTTCAGAGGCAAAAAACGGCATTTTTCAGGGGAAAAAAACAAGGGCCATAGCACCCACGTTACTGGTCTGATCTGGCTGGTTTTCGAACTTGTCGAGCTTTTATCAATATTAACAATCTGTGCAAGTTTGGTAAAGATCAAGTATTAAATGAAGGTGCTAGAGTAGTGTTAACGAGGCAAAAAATGGCATTTTCAGAAAAAACAAGGGCCATAACTCCAGTGTTACTCATCCGATAAGGCTGGTTTTTAACTTGTCCGAGCTTTCATTGAAATCCAGCCAGGGTTCAGGAGAACTAGTCCTGTCAAAGTTTATGTAGTAAAACCTTTAAAGGGTCATAACTCTGTCAAAAATCATTCTATAAACTACTTCATCTACTTCATCTACTATCTATATAACTAAACTGTTTCACTGAAACTTGTTTTGGTTAATTCTATGAACATATCATGAATAACGTACTGTATTACAGAATATATGACATGTACAATGCCCTAGAAACTAATCCTGCCTGATGACTTGTTGTACAAATCAAACTGTATCTACAACAAAAAGACAACACGTCTCAGGATTAGGCTCAGGAAAAATATTTCTTAGTATCTTGAT
>JAWPHD010017650.1:0-43553 GCA_037043455.1 Cyrtodaria siliqua | reverse complement strand
ACGATTATTCATCGTATTAATCACTTAATGTCTGAATTTCATTTTACGAATGATTATATTTCCACTGCAATTAATTTATCGAACCTCAATATGCGATACTGTGATATATAAGGCACACAAACGCATTAGAATCGGAAAACCTGTTAATGGCTGAAATTAATTATGGAACCCTATGGGAAGCCATAACCGTCAACATGTGGATATTTACAAACCATTCAATGACAGGCCGTTTAATTCAACATGAAGTCATTTGATGACGTGTAAACTCTGTTCATTCGTTACCAAGTGAATTGATACGGTTCGCAGTAAAATGATACGGTGTAAAATTTCAAACCATACGACGCAAATAGAAATCATTCAGTGCAATGACAAACCATTTGACAAAAAAACTGATGCAATACAATAAAATACAAGTCGGTACGATGAAAACTTAAACGATTCATCGAAAAATGTGAAGTCTTACAAACACTGCATGATGCAATATGGATCAGTTTAACGCAAACACATTTAGCCTGGTGGTAAGTAAAATAATCGGGCGAAAACTAAGTCGGTACAATGCAAACGCAATCCGTTCGACAGAAACTGATTTCATTACGTGCAAAGTGAAACGGTACGACATCTGGCGGCGATATTTGCCACATCATTTGCAGGGTTATTTCCCCTACATAATTACTGGCCTTTGATAAATCAAAGTACTGAGAATGCAAAGGTTTGATAGGAAAGACTGTATGAATATTTGCACGATTGCTGCACATTTAAAATTTCCATAAATTTTACATAGTTTTAGCCAACTTGGCGATCTTGGGCGACCTACCAAAATCTTAGAGGGTCAATCCATTCCAAATATATTGTGATCAATTGTCATTAAACTGTTTCAAATCTAGACTAGAATATTATTTTATGAAATTGCTGATGGATAGACAGATTTGTGTTTTATGGCCACACTGTCACTCAAGATGACCTCCATGTCTAAAATTATGTCATTTACAGAGTGGCGTGTATTAAGTAGTCTTCCGGGAACAAGATGCACAAGAGGGCCTGTATCACTCTACTGGCTTGAATAGTCTAAGGCCTACCGGAAAGCATTTTTTTAAAAAATCAAAGGCTATAACTCTTATGTGTCTAGTCTGAAGCAAAATTCAGTGGCGTAACCTAGAAAACGTCTTCTGCTGCAGGGACAAATAACTTAACAAGAGGCACTACCCGTTGATTCAACTTCCCTATGTCTGTCCCACACATTGAAAAGAAACTTTACTGTAGTATTTACTAAAAAAAAAATACAAATTTATTGGTGGAAAGAAGAATTGAAATTGACTATAAGTAAATACACGGGTAAAAGTGACCATAATTTTGATAAATAAACAACAACAACAACAACAAGAAACAGCACCGAACCTAGCTGGACGAAGTAGGTTAAAATGATGCAGCCATGTGAAGTTTCATACGGTGTCCGGTTGGGGCCAGATACAATGTCAAATGGTTTGTCATTGCACTGAATGATTTCTATTTGCGTCGTTTACACCGTATCATTTCACTTCGAACCGTATCAATTCACTTTGTAACGAATGAACAGAGTTTACACGTCGCATCGAATCAATATTTACTTCATCAAATGACTTCATGTTGAATTAAAAGGCCTGTCACTGAATGGTTTGTAAATATCCACATTTTGACGGTTATGGCTTCCCATAGAACCCTATTATATGGAAGCCCTGGAGGGACTGACTTCATGACTTCTAGCTTTATCACTTCTAACTTTATGACTTCTAACACCACGACATCATGACTTCTAACTGCATCTCTTTTAACTTCATCACTTCTAACTTCTTGACTTTTAACTTTACGACTAATTAACTTTAAGACTTACTAACTTCTAACTTCATGACTTCAAACTTATCGACTTATTAACTTCTAACAACTCTTGAAAGACATGAATTTAGAAGTAATGAAGTTAGTAGCCATGAAGTTAGAAGTCGTAAAGTTAGAAGTCATGAAGTCATAATAAAGTTAGAATTAATGAATACAGATGTCATGAAGTTAGAAGCCATGAAGTCGTGAAGTAATGAAGTAAGAATTAAGGAAGTAAGAAGTCCCTACAGGGCTTCCATAATACTATTAATTTGAAAAATATAGTTCATTAAGTGCTCGCTTATAAACAGAGTATTGTCATTGAGTAAATGCTCATTGAGTAAATGCTCCATATGAGTAAATGCTCCATTTATGGATTGCCCTTCGTCGCTGTATACAGGAATGATTTAAAACACAATACAAACGTTATCGTGTGTCGTGTAAGAAAGATATTTTCTATCATCGTCTTGCATACTTGAATAAATCAAATAAGATTATGTGTGTTTGTTTGTTTTAATGTTTTAATGTCATTTTCAGCACATGTTAGGCCATATATGACAGTTGATTTGTTTGTGGTAGAGTCAGATCATCCCATTTTTTCTGGATAGAACCAGTACTGTATACCTCCCGCCATCCGTAAGAATCGACACTTTCTCAATTGACAAGCCAAGCTCCCAGTAGAATTGGAACCCACCGCGGTGAGAGGCGAGAAAGTTTCAGACGCAGCGTCTTTACTATCCCGGCCACGAAGGCACTCACATTATACTAAGAAATGTTCCCAATATATCATTCGTATAAATTAGTCAAAATGATAACAATTCAATCAATCAAAAGTTTGAATTATAGTTTGAAAACGGATTGTTGTAGGCACGTTTTGACTCTACACGCGTTGTAAGCGTTCTCGTTTCTAACTGCTGCGGGTTCGAATCCCACTGGGAGCTCAACTTGTAAGTAAGAAAGTGTCGATTCTTACGGATGGCGGATGGCGGGAGGTTTACAATACTGGCTCTATCCAGGAATAAGAGGGTGATCTGCCTCCACCACACAAAAATTCGACCGTCAGCTGTGTTGAAAACTGACTTTAAACCTCTACACCTCACCTCAACTCAACTCAACTCAACTCAACTCAACTCAACTCAACTCAAATCATCTCAACTCAATTCAATTCAACTCAACTCAACTCAACTCACCTCAACTCAAATCAACTCAACTCAAATCAACTCAACTCAATTCAACTCAAATCAACTCAACTCACCTCACCTAAACTCAACTCAACCCAACCCAACTCAACCCAACACAACTCAACTCAACTCAACTGTGCATGCCATACCTTGATTATCTCCTCTATGAAAGCATCCACGAACGATTCCTTGTCTGTGTCGTTCACCATTGCTGACATATCTAACATCGATTTTTTTAAAGTTGTAGTGAAAACCTGATGCAAAGTAAAGTAAATTGTTTAACTGATTGCAAGGTGTATAGTAATGGTTACGACATCGTATGTGAGAGTATATTCACCCATACTAGACTCCGCAACCGCCTCCAAAAAGAGGTGATATACGACGTTTCGGAGACACTTCCGATGCGGTTGCGGAGAGCAAATTGATCTGTAGAATTGTCATAAGTCAATCGACGAGTGTAATTTTCTCAACTGGACATGTTTTTACTCCGTTTTTCTGCTGTTTTATGAGAAATCTGCCCACGAATGAGGTCTATGACATTGAAATCATCTATCTTTCATCGTGCAATGAAAAAAATTCAATCGAATATAAATTGAAAAGAATTATGGTCATTTTTTATGAAGAGGCGGTGTCGGAGAGTAAGAGGCGGATTCGGAGAGTACGAGGCGGTTTCGGAGACATATACTCTATATAATAGATCTATACTGATTTAAATTGATAAGTAATGTATCAATACACTTGTTTATGAGGAATTATTTGTGCAAATACTTGTTACTGGTCCTACCCATCATCATCAAAGTTTATTCTAGAGTCACTAGAACATAGTTGTTTTTTACCCAACAGAAGATCACTTTCATTTTTCGGTCCTGACATGAATCTCAGAAACCGACCTCCAAATAAATGTTTTCCTATCCAAAAGAACTTAAGGCTTGTGTCATTGTAACGCATATAACGAATATCGTCACAATTAAACCACCGCACAACATTTAGAAACAGACGAAACGCTACATTGTCCAGAGGAAACTTCCGTTCTGCTACCAATTTCAAAAATGTAACAAATTCTTCACCAGCCTCGTTTTCCGATAAAACTGTTATAACTTCATCAAGAATGTTATTAACTTGAAAATTATCTCGTTCTGATTCAATTTTGTCATTTAAATCCTCAGGTTCAGGAATGCTTGAAAATGATTCTTCATGAAGAGATGAACCATCAGAATATAGGCATTTCTCCTCCAACATTTCACAAAGACTGTCTTCACTGTCCCTTATCATTAGTATATTTTTCAAAGTTTACATTTCGAAAGTGGATATTTTTTTTTTATTGTTAGAACCCAAATTTCTAGGAGTTGATGTTTTTACTTTTTACTTGAGATAAATATTTTTGTTTCTTCAAGTATGGTGAAAGTGTGGAATTTAGGCGTTTTCTTATGGTTGAAATTGTCTTTCTCGGCGTGCTGCTCAAAAGGTTGAAAACATTTCTTGCTTTGTAGTTCTTTCTTATAGATAACGCTAGTCCCCTTTTCTTGTTACCTTTGAATTTACCCATCTGTCACAAACAACAGCAAACACTTACTGGTAGTCATGTATTACTAGTATATGAATACGTATACCTGTCAATGTTCTCTCTTTTCCAAGAAGTCTCTTATTTTGTTGTTTAAATTGTCCGATTTTCGTAAATAATGACTGATATTATGCAGTCTCCCTACATTTTTTGGATTATATAATATTTAAAATCTAACCTAGTATTATTTTTTTCCTTTTAAACGAAATGATACACTTTTGTAAATTTTAAACAATATCAGAAAAAATGACTTTTTAAAATATTCTCATCTTTCCAGCTCGTTCCAGAATTTTCCTCGATATAGTATAATTAATACTGGAAACAACGAAGACATCTGAAAACTATAGGAAGCAGACTCGGTTTTATAAGTGTGTTCTTTAGAGGTATATTATATGTATAATGGGACTTTTGTTCAGCCTCCAAACCCAACCGGGCTTCCTCGTCTATCTCCGTAAGAATAGACTAAGGTCTAAAAAGGACTATGACTACACCAAATGTGATTTGACTTGTGATACGGTAGATATATTCTTGGACGAAACAGTAACAACGGCATTTATTGAAACGAATTGAATTCTCCAATTTTCACAATAATTGCAAGCGTTTACATATTATTTATCCATGTCTCGGAAACCGCCTCTTACTCTCCGAATCCGCCTCTTACTCTCCGACACCGCCTCTTCATAAAAAATGACCATACTTCTTTTCAATTTATATTCGATTGAATTTTTTTCATTGAACGATGAAAGATAGGTGATTTCAAAGTCATAGACCTCATTCTCATAAAACAGCAGAAAAACGGAGTAAAAAACATGTCCAGTTGAGAAAATTACACTCGTCGATTGACTTATGACAATTCTGCAGACCATATTTTTCAATATATTTCGAAACCAACGCATGAAACGGGAAGGGAAAACATTCCTACATCGTACCACATTCCCCGATTTTTGAAAAAGATCGAGTTAGGGCCGGAAAAAAAGAAAATATTAAATTCACACTTACCGTTGTTGCTTCGATTTGCTCTCCGCAACCGCATCGGAAGTGTCTCCGAAACGTCGTATTATCACCTCTTTTTGGAGGCGGTTGCGGAGTCTAGTAGGCGTGATATTGTTCGCTGTAGTTCTTAAAACACTCAACAATATTAATCAGTTTATCACTTAACTTACAGGAATGTAATAATCGGGGTGTAATAACAGAATTCTATATTTTCGATAATTCACTAGAGGTAGAACACTGCATGTCAATTCCCGGCAACAATGAAATGATGTTCCACAAGCCATCACATCGTATTATTTGCTTGTCAAGTAAGGTCCCATATATATATATATATTGTTTGAAAGGTTATAACAGGTAATGAAAACCACAGAGAAACGAAAAACAAAATACATACATTTAGTGATGCAAGTTATATCCTAACATTATGCATCATAAGCTAATTATGCAACAGTGTAAGTTTATATAGGGTTAAATGTAGTGAAATTTTGAATTTTTCGACGGTATATCAGTCGTTTATTGGTCGCAAATTTTGTTTAATGACGAGAGCAGTTAAACGCTATTTGCGACCGTTATACTATTGATATAGTGTCGCAAAAGTCAACAGTTATTTAGGGACTCACTTCGAGTAACTGAGAGAGACATATTAAATGTATTGAAATGTATTTGGAATGGGTACAAGAACGACATGGTCAAGGTCTTACGCAGAGTGTCGGAGACACTTGATGATAGCCTTGTCGTATAAGCCGACCAACCACCTCGATAGATTCTTTAACACAGTCTTGTTGGCGCTGTAGCTGGAATCGAATTCGTTTGCCTGGAAATTACATAAGACACATAGCAGAAGCAATGCAGAACATGTGTCTAAAGGTCATCTAATTACGATGACATAACACACGTGTGATTTCATAAAATTAATAAAAGAATTCATTAATAATTATAATCAAAGTAGGCTCTTCTCTCCCGTAAAATGATAACCGTTCGGACCAAGCTTAATGCAAATATTCAAAAAAAAACACTACTGAAAAATCCACAGTTCAGCTGACACAAAGGCCTTCGGTGTTTTGGTAGCGTACAGGCTCAGTCCTCTTTTGACATTGACAGAGTTCACACTAGTCGATCATAATCACCGTCATGTGGATGCAACGCCTGTAAACACGCAAGCATGGCGAACATACTCACATTTGTGCAGGTAATGTTCAGATGTATATATGTATTGCTCATACATTGAAATATTTTGCTCATACATTGAAATGTTTTCATTGAAATGTTTTTCTCATACATTGAAATGTTTTGCTCATACATTGAAATGTTTTGCTCATACATTAAAATGTTTTGCTCATACATTGAAATGTTTTGCTCATACATTGAAATGTTTTGCTCATACATTGAAATGTTTTGCTCATACATTGAAATGTTTTGCTCATACATTGAAATATTTTGCTCATACATTGAAATGTTTTACTCATACATTGAAATGTTTTCATTGAAATGTTTTTCTCATACATTGAAATGTTTTACTCATACATTGAAATGTTTTCATTGAAATGTTTTGCTCATACATTGAAATGTTTTGCTCATACATTGAAATGTTTTTCTCATACATTGAAATGTTTTACTCATACATTGAAATGTTTTCATTGAAATGTTTTGCTCATACATTGAAATGTTTTGCTCATACATTGAAATATTTTGCTCATACATTGAAATGTTTTCATTGAAATGTTTTGCTCATACATTGAAATGTTTTACTCATACATTGAATAGTTGGACTAAACCATTACTCGCACGACCAACGGCCCCTCCATGAAATGACGTAACATTACGTATATGAAAGATAACGAAAACATTGATAAACCTGTAATATTTTATTCTGAAGAGTCTTGCCCGTATGTTGAAAAGACACATGTTTTTGTTGATAATATACCTTCTCGATGTTTCTGATAATGAAATGCGTAGTGCATGTTACCGACATTGATATATAAGCATTTCAAAGGACAAAGTTGATATTGACAATATATGAGTCAAGGTTAGGCACTTATTCTTGATGCAACGTTGGTGCTTGTAACAAATGTGTTTTCCCCCTCATGTTTTCTTTACAGGCATTGCAATCAAATGCTTACCTGTACCGAGGTTTACGTGGACGTTAACCGGGCAGTCCATTATACTGAGATTTTACATCACCAGCTCTCTAGAGGTACATATGTATATTAACCTTATTATAGTAGATATTCCGATTTGAATTTACACTCATTTAAAGTAATCAGAAATATATATTCGGAAGTAAGAGAAGATAAATCATGGATTCTGATGTTAACTCTTCCTCTTTCAGGAGTGGATCTATATTAACCTCAAATCGTGTCTTGTCAAACTCTTAACGTTACTCCGTCTTCTGCCAAGTCATTGAGTACTTGCTTTGTGGCTTTCTATCCTTTTGTCTTTTATATTCATATATACATTATCATGTATTTGCTATACGTATATTGCCTATTAATACTGCCTTGTTTCTTACCTGACAGCGATATCTTTATTTACAAAGTCCCGTTTTATTGGGATGACACTATGAAAAGAGTAAGGTTTGGTGCATCCTAGAACATGGTTTAAACCCCCTTCTACCCTTTTTGCCACTGACCGTTCCAAAGCGGAAGCCATATTGTCAACCCTGCTTGTGATGTCATATATTGCCCTTTATTCATCTTTGTAATTATTGTTTGTTTCTGGGCGTATATTGGGTTGATTGTGGTCCTTGAATTCATATTTCAAAATAGAGAAGCGGATAAGGTTCATTCATACCAAATCAGATCACTCGACCACACTGACGTATACATGACATAACAAAACATGGACTGACCCGACTTACATGTACAAACAATGGACACTTATATAGCGATATAACGATATAATACCGGACACTTATTATATTGGATTGAACAGGAGGGCCACATCAGATAGGGAAAAAATATAGGATTGGATAATACGCCAAATGGGATATTCTGACTCTGTGACAAATATGTTGATACTAAATATGAAATAAATTCAAGGAGCTGCAATAAATATTGTAAAACAGTAAGATTTAAACAAAACATTTTACGTACAAATTGCATTGTGTCAATGTAGAACAAAAAATAATTACAGAATCATTACAACTACTAACATTCATTTTAGGTATAGTATGTTCTAAAACTAAACTGAAACGGTCAATGATTTCGGACTGACAGTTCATTACTTATACGGTATATATACAAAAGTATAGGTTTAAATGAGCAAAATCTATGACAAGAGAGATGATTTTAATTTTGACATTGTTAATTATCCCCACTTGGATAGGGACGTTCCCCGAGCAACTTCTTATGGAGTGTATGTGTCTCAACTTATTCGTTTTGCAAGAGCTTGTACTCGAATTGAGGACTTAAATATTCGTAATCTTTGTATAACTAAAAAGCTACTCAATCAGGGTTATCGTTACCACAAACTTCGTAAAACCTTTGCAAAATTGTATTATCGTAACCCTGGTCTTCTTTCCAACTATAAAAGTAATTTAAGGACTCTTCTGCGACAAGGACTATCACAACCTGACTTCTATGGTGATGTGATTTATAAACTTCGTAAGATTCTTGGTCATGATCACTTTCATACTATCTTTGTTAAACTTGTTAAACAGTTTATCAAAAGAGGTTATGACCCTATCATTTTGCAACGTACTGCTTGATTGGTGTGGACCCTTTTACAGTTCGCCACTATGCTTTCCTCTTTAATTGTACGATGACCGGACAGGCTGTGGACCCTATGATGACGCCTACCTAAAGACCATTGGGACGGTGGCGTTTGATGTTTGTCTATGATCTTTCTTGTCGTGCCCTTAATGATTTATTCTCTTGTTGCTCTAGCTTCTGCCAAGTCATTGAGTACCTTCAGTGTGGCTTTCTATGCTATTGTTTTTTGTATTATATTTACACGAACATATTTGTGTTTTACTTATTTTGCCTATGGATGCTGCCTTGTTGGTTAGAGGATTATATCATGGCGGGTATTTCCTCATTTACACTGTCCTGTTTTAATGGGATGACAGTAGGGTAAGTGTGAGGTTTGGTGCACCCTAGAACCGGTTTAAACACCCCCCCCCCCTACTTTGCCACTGACCGTTCCAAGGCGGTAGCCCTATTGTCAACCCTTTTGTGTTTGTGATGTCGTTTGCATTTATTATTACTTTTGCCTTCATGTTTGTCTGTTTGTGTGTTTGTTACTGTGATTTGTGGTTGACTGTCCTCATTGAATGCTACTTTCCCTGTCCGATCTTTTTTATATTTCTTTTGTATGTCGGACATCGTATTGAGAAGTTTACACATTATGTGACGTCATTGAGCTTCAACCCAGATATATCCCTATTACATAACAACATGTCATCGTTGTGGCAAAATAAAATCTAAAATTCTTTATTTAAAAAGTTAACTTCAATAATTACATCTCTAAAAGTAACATATAGGATAGAAATAGAACATGACTTACTTCTTTTAAAACTTTATTAGCACACTCGGTACGACAAACGACGAGAACATTAATTTTAGCTTCAGTTTTCAAAGTGAAATCATAGATCATTTTGAAGGGTAATCGTCTGTTGGATTCCATACGGTCAATGTTGTAAACAGCAAATAATACTCCCATCTCTGAAAGTAAGTCCTGTAGCCACGTGACCTCCAGTTATGAAATGAACGTAAAACAAGTTTTGACAACAAACAAGACTGTGTTAATTTTAATAGGAAACATGTGCTCGTTCAGATGGGAAAAACAGGAAAAGAAAAGCTATATAAATGTATACTGAAACGCAAAAGAAACGCAACTCGGGAATTTCCGCTATATATTGTATATAATGCACACAACTGTGATGTTGTAGACTTTAATCACACTAAACCTTGCAACAAGAAATTCATAAATGTTGAAGCTCCTATTTGAAAAACAGAGCCAGTTCAGTACTGTATTTAACGTAAAGAGTTTGCAAAATGTTGCATCCTAAGTTGGCTCAAATGCTTGAGCCAAACGCGTACTCTGTCAATAATGAGACTTTGAAGGAATTTGCTGTATTATGTCTTGTTTTAGTATTTTTTTCCGAAAGGAAAGGTCTTACGTAGCCATGTACCATTCGATTAACAGCAGCATAGTGTACATACGATATATAGCGGACATTCCCGAGTTGCGTTTCTTTTGAGTTTCAGTACATACTTTTACAATCTCTGTTATCCAGAGTTAATCATCCAGAGTCAATCATACTTCCACGTTTTGAACAGACTCAATTGTGCATATAGTCTCTGTTATTTAGATGCAGTCAAATTGACAAGTAGGAGTGGTGTTCGACGTTTGAGGTTTGGAGCATTCTAGCTCCTGGTTTCAATGCCAGTTTTGCCGCTGATCGTTTCATGTTTCTAATGTCGCATACTTTGATTCTAGTTTTCCTTGTAGTTTGTTTTATTTAGTATGCGTTGTTTTGGTTAACTTTTTTTAACAATTTACATAATGTTATATGGTCATAACCTTTTATTTACTGATTGCATAACAAGCATACGCCCATTCAGGATGAGTCAGCAGAAGGTTTTTCCACATATAGAACCATTTTATCCTTGTTTTCAAATCGCGGTATCCGGACGCCCCGTCCTCCGTTTGATCATCAACTGAGTATTTACAGTCCATTCCCCCTAGGACAAATTCAACTGCTAATAGACGAAATGCATTACCTGTTGCATGTTCATATATTATAATGACATATTTCCATCTCAGATACTCTACAACTCTGGCCAGCAATGGTGGACCCGGGTAAAGTGTTTTTCCAACAAACGGTTCCCTTGTATGTGGAATCGATGCACCACTTGCACAATACGTGTCAGCATATTCCGTTGTGTCGACATCTGGGCACGAGCGTAGGTCAGGCGAGTAATGACTTTGATCTTCCAAACGTGGCTGAGGCATAGAAATGATAAGGGTTGGGGTTTATAGACATGGTCACATGTATGCTATACTTATATTGCCTGTTAATACTGCCTGGATTGTTAGAGAATAGAGCCTGGCGGATTTCTTTAGTTACGCTTTCCCGTTTTTTTGGGATGATAACAGAGTATAAGTGTTTATTGGTTCACCCTAGAACGCGGACGCCGTTTTGCCACTGACCGCTCCAAGGAGGTATGCTTATTCTCAACACTTGTACTCTCAACACTTTTAGTTCAATCCTCCGTGGTGCCACTGAGTTCCGTCGGTGTGTTCTTGGGCAAGACACTTTCCCCTAGCCTCGTCCGTCGGATGGGGACGTAAACCGGACGGTCCCGTGTATCGGTCTATCCTTTGAGCACGTTAAAGAACCATAGGAATCTATTCGATAATAAGAGTAGGGCAGGTTACCGGATTCCTATGTATCCTTCCCCTCTCTCTGGGGCGGCTCTTAATAACCTATACTGTGTTGATGAGCCGTTAAACAATATTCAATTCAATTCAACACGTTTATGTTTCCGGTGTCGCATACTTTGATTTTCCTTGTAATTGTCGTTGTTTTGAATGCGTGTTTTTTTATTGACTGTGTTCAGTATTTAATTTTCAGTTAAGTATAAATGAAATACATATTTACCCTTGTATTCTTTTATCTGAAGGATGGAACCTAACCGCTATCTCTTTAAAAAACGAAAGTTTTTTTCCCAATTCATATCCGTTTTACCCGTATTGAACATAGTACAGAGCGAACAATTAAATACAATACATTATGTCAATGCAAATTAATGGGAAAACAAATTCAATATTTCCCTGTTGAAGTTTCCATAAATGCCATAAGCGGAAGTGCCTCGTCGATTTACGTGACAGGTATCATTATTTACGGAAACTGGCAAGGCAATTATGATTGGGTCGAAAGTATCAGCATACAGCATACTGCATACAGCATTCGATAATTATTAATACGGTAAATCAATGTTAAGGGCAAGTATAAATTATAAGTACAAACTGTTTAAACCGATGAAAATACTTTAATGCAGGCACAAAAGACGCATCATGAACATTAAAAGGTGCACCACTTGTCGCAGATTTGTTTTTATTTTGCTATGAAAGAGATTTCATGTTGAGTCTTTCACCAGATACCCAGGCAGATGTTATTGCAGACATATTGAACATTGACAACCCTTTCTTTCCAACTATGGTTATTAATATTTATCCAAAAGAACTTCAGCTTAACAAAGCCAATATATCTGATAATAACGCTTCTTTTCTCTCGATTGAAAATGGTGAAATAATTAGCAAAATCTATGACAAGAGAGATGATTTTAATTTAGACATTGTTAATTATCCCGACTCGGATGGGGATGTTCCCCGAGCAACTTCTTATGGGGTGTATGTATCTCAACTTATTCGTTTTTCAAGAGCTTGTACTCGAGTTGAGGACTTTAATATTCGTAATCTTTGTATAACTAAAAAGCTACTCAATCAGGGTTACCGTTACCATAAACTTCGTAAAACCTTTGCAAAATTGTATTATCGTTACCCTGATCTTCTTTCCAAATATAAAAGTAATTTAAGGACTCTTCTGCGACAAGGACTATCATAACCTGACTTCTATGGTGATGTGATTTATAAACTTCGTAAGATTCTTGGTCATGATCACTTTCATACTATCTTTGTTAAACTTGTTAAAAAGTTTATCAAAAGAGGTTATGACCCTATCATTTTGCAACGTACTTCATACTTGGTGGTGGACGCTTTTACAGTTCACCACTATGCTTTCCTCTTTAAATGTACGATGACCGGACAGGCCGTGGACCCTATTAATCTTCTCCAAGAATGTCAGTATTTTTATAAATGACATATTTTATTTTGTAAATAGATCTACCATTTTAAATTATGCTGATGATAATACTATTTCAAACTGCAATACAATGTTTGTCTTTTATCTTGTTTTGTCGTACCCTTACCGGTTTGTTCTCTTGTTTCTCTGGCTTCGGCCAAGTCATTGAGTACTTACTTTGTGGCTTTCTAGGCTTTTGTTTTTGTATATTATATATACATGATCATTTATGTGTTTTATTTATATAACCTGTTAGCTGTGCCTTGTTTGTTAGAGATTATAACCTGGCGGGGATATATTTATTGACACTGTCCTGTGTATTGGGATGACAATAGGGTAAGAGTGAGGTTTGGTGCACCCTAGAACCGGGTTTAAACCCGCCGGCGGCCTTTTTTTGCCACTGATCGTTCCAAGGCGGTAGCCCTATTGTCAACCATTTTGTGTTTATGATGTCGTATTTTGCCTTTAATTCATCTTTAAAGTTGTTTTTTGTTTCTGTGTGTGTTTGTGTTTGACTGTCGTCCTTGAATGCTACTTTGTTTGTTCGATTCTTATATCTACTTGCATCCTATGAATACTACTTCACACAATTAAAATGCCCATACTTCATATTAGTAGGTTAAGAAGGATTGCGACAGAGGTCTTTAACAGTTTATATAATTTATCCCCGCAATATATACAGAAACTTATATGTGTTAAATCCTACAACTATTTTTTCAGACTAAGCAATACACTGGAACTTCTCAGAGTAAAAACGTCAACTTACGGTAAGAAGTATTTCAGTTACGGAGGCTACTCAGATCTGGAACAGTTTACCAAATGAACTAACATGCTCCACAGATTATAAGGAGTTCAAGAGACTGACCCAGACATGGTGTGGCCCCAAATTCAAATGCGCTATGTGTATACTATTGCTGGGTTTTGTCAGCTTTATGTGTGCATTTCTTATTCTATGATGTATATGTTGTGTATTATGTCATGTATTCTTTTGTGCAGTTTAAATTATCTTTATTGTACGGTGGTACGTTTATACGGTGGTACGTCTAGGACAAACGACACTTTTTTTTTCAAGCTAAAGTTATCTCGGACGCTCGACCTTTTTCTTATATCTCGAGCGATCGACTATAAAATTCGAGTGCTCGAGATAAAAAGTCGGGCGCTCACGTTAACTAGTCGGTTCTAGGGTGCACCAAACCTCATTCTTACCCTATTGTCATCCCACTAAACGGGACAGTGTAAATACAGATATACTCGCCAGGTTATACTCTCTAACACTTGAAACGAGGCAGTATTAATAAAAGAGTATGAGAGTAGACCTTTGGGAACGGCCGAACATATGGTGGCTGATACCTCTTGGGCCTCTTGTTTTTATTTTTTATAATTTATATACCTGATCATTCATCAATCAAACCGAGACTGCAATATTTCGTATGTGTCGTGTTCGTATGGTGGCTGATATGTGCCATCTCGTCTTTTCGTTATTTTGCCGCGAAATATGAGGCAAAATGTGGATTTTTTAACTAAATTAAGGGCCATAACTCCACTGTTACTGTTTCGATCTAGACGATTTTCGAACTTGTTTGAGCTTTTATTGATATTACCAATCTGGTAAAGTTTGGTAAAGATCTGATGACAAGTGAAGGCCCTATCGTCTTAACGATGCAAAATATAGCATTTTTAGCGAAATCAAGGGCCATAAGTCCGTTGTTACTTTTTCGATCTGGCCGGTTTTCAAACTTGTCAGAGGTTTTATTGATATTACCAATCTGGTAACGTTTGGTAAATATCAGATGGAAAATGAAGGCCCTATCGTGTTAACGAGGCAAAATATAGCAATCTTAACTAATTCAAGGACAATAACTCCGTTGTTACTGGTCCAATATAGCTGGTTTTCAAACTCGGTCGAGCTTTCATTGATTTTAACAATCTGTTAAAGTTTGGTAATGATAAAACGAAAAATGAAGGACCTATCGTCTTCACGAGGCAAAATAGCATTTTTAACTAAATCAAGGGCCGTAACTCCGCTGTTAGTGGTCCGTGGCAAACTGGCTGTTTTTCGAAATCGTCTGAGCTTTCATTGATATTGACAATCTGGTAAAGTTTGGTAAAGATCTAATGAAAAATGAAGGCCCTATCGTATTGAGGCAAACATAGTATTTTTAACTAAATCAAGGGTCATGTCTCCGCTGTTACTGGTTCGATCTGGCTGGTTTTTGACCTCATCCGAGCTTCTATTGATATAAGATTGTTAAAGATCGGATGAAAAATAAAGGCCCTATCGTCTTAACGAGGCAAAATATAGAATTTTTAACTAAAACAAGGGCCATAACACCGCTGTTACTGGTTCGGTCTGGCCGGTTTTCAAACTTGTCCAAGTTTTATTGATATTACCAATCTGGTAACCTTTGGTAAAGATCAGATGAAAAATGAAGGCCCTATGGTGTTAACATGGTTAACGAGGCAAAATATAGAATTTTTAACTAAATTATGGGCTATAACTCCGCTGTTACTGGTTCGTTCTAGTCGGTTTTCGAACTTGTCCGAGCTTTCATTGATATTAACAATCAGGTAAAGTTTGGTAAAGATCGGATGAAAAATGAAGGCCCTATCATCTTAACGAGGCAAAATATAGAATTTTAACTAAATCAAGGGCCATAACACCGCTGTTACTGGTCCGATCTGGCTTGTTTTCGAACTTGTCCGAGCTTTCATTAATATTAACAATATGTTAAAGTTTGGTAAAGATCAGATGGAAAAAAGTAGGCCCTATCGTATTAACGAGGTAAAAGTTAACGGACGGACGACAGACGACGGACGACGGACAAATCGCCATCCAACTAGAAATAAAGTAAGTACCCAATGACTTGGCAGAAGCCAGAGCAACAAGAGAACAAACCGTTAAGGGTATAGGGTATACGACAAAGATTAAAAACAAACATCAAACACTACTTATACGTATTTATGTAGACGACAACAAAAGTTCAAGTAGGCGAGCGCTCGAGTTAACATTCGAGCGCTCGAGATTAAGACTCAAGTACGTTTTCTGCTTTGTTTGTGCTATTAGTGTATCGATCAATTTTCTAAAACTTCCCATTCCTTTATGTTTCCATTAAATTCATCTTTATTTTAGTATATATTCAACCATAATGTATTTTTTCTTACCATGGCGGGACACACGTGCATTAGAAATATATCAACATATACATGATTTCACTGTAATTCATAATCGTATTAAAAGGAACTTTGTTATCGAATTTGTCAGGCTATACGGTTGCAAACGTTTCTGTCCGGTTGACTCAGTGCACAGCGTACTCGCTTTCTAACAGTGCGACGCGGGTTCGAATCCGGGACTAGTAGGTTAATATGAGAGATGGTTAGATGGTAACCAAATCGGACAGGGTCTTTTACTCCGTGTCATCCGGTTTCCTCCCACAGTAAGACCAAAATACGCCACCTGAGAGGTCGGTTCTAAAGCTCACGTGAGCGTATGTGTATTGTCGATGTTGACTAACGATATTAGTAGTAGTAGTAGTAGTAGTAGTAGTAGTAATAGTAGTAGTAGTAGTAGTAGTAGTAGTAGTAGTAGTAGTAATAGTAGTAGTAGTAGTAGTAGTAGTAGTAGTAGTAGTAGTAATAGTAGTAGTAGTAGTAGTAGTAGTAGTAGTAATAGTAGTAGTAGTAGTAGTAGTAGTAGTAGTAGTAGTAGTAGTAGTAATAGTAGTAGTAGTAATAGTAGTAGTAATAGTAGTAGTAGTAGTAGTAGTAGTAGTAGTAGTATTTACATTGTATGGACTGCTGCCGTACTTAGCCTTAGCCTTGCTGCGTACCTAATTGTTTATCATGTTGGTTGTCCCGTGTGAAGTATATAGCAATACACATTTCTTATCACTGCATCGGTTATAGGAAGGGGATGTTAAAACAGATATATTAGCTCGTTGATATATGAATCCCGAATACCTATGTAACCATCCCATTATAAAATTAAACACAGTAACAGTTCGTCTGTCTCAATCCTCATAATACCGGATTTCACCGACTTGTTTTTTTTTTCGGAACAAAATCCCCATTTGAATTTTCATTAAAGTATTTCAAAATACCTTGAGTCTGGTTGGACGATATTTATAAGTACGGCTACGCTTTGTTAATACGATATGATACAAGTTTGTATGCTTGAATGGTGTTTTACGTCATTTTAAGGTCACTATTTATAAATACTTTACGCTCTGGCACCTATATAAAGTACATCTTTTAAACGTCGGCCTTAATTTAAATTATTAATTTAATTTAAACAATATTTTATTCAAGTACTGAATGGGATTGGACAACAGGCAATGCCTATGTAAGACCTCTCCCGTATCAAGGTACATATAAACAATACATTCATATCAAACATAACATAAAATGTGGAAATGTAGTACAGTTTGCATATATTGGTTTGACAATTAACTTAGAATCTTTGAAACATGTATACCGTGATTGTTTATTATTAGCACGTTGTATTGTCAGAAAGAATTTAAGTGAGAGAAAAAAAAAAAAAAAAAAAAAAAAAAAAATTATATTATTGATTTCCAGAGAAGCTATGTAAGACTTATGTTTATAAACATGTTTAATTAGTATTAATATTATTATTTCGGTAACACAATATGTTTATATGTACTATTCGTGTATTATTAGTGTATTATTTCTATATAAAAATTGACCGTCATAAATAACCTTACATGTGTTGAATATGACGTAAAACACCATACACAAACATTCTATATAATGTTATGTACTCACTATTTTGATTTCATGTTTATGTTTTCACTATGTTGATTATGTTTTCAGTTATTATCAAGACATGTACAGGTGGAAAGTCGGACCTATCCTCGTAGTGATAGCGACACTGTCTATCGGTAAGATGTGTTTTTCTTCCTGTTTATTCACCATTTATTGTTTAAATGACGAAATAAGGAAAATAGAGTGCAAGGGAAATCGATATCGACTTAGAACACAAATGAAAAATATACCGTAAATAATAATAATAACAATAATAATAATAACTAATAAATAATAAATAATAAATAATAAACTAATAATAATAATAATATACCTGAGCAATGATATTAAATTGATTGGTCTGAAAATTGATCTGAAAATTAACGAAGACCAATGATATTATTTAGCTCTATATATGCATGCATCTAGTAAATATAGTTTAATATTACATATTTGTCTGTGATTTGCTAGAAAATACTGGGAATAGAAAAGCTATATCTACTCGCTTGCTCTACTGGGAAATATCTCCCAGTACGGAACATTAATCGGCCTTTTCCGTCAGTGGGGGGAACAGGCGTTCCGATTGTTTTACGGACGTAGTCGTCATATTCCGCCACTAGGGAATAACGATTAACGAAGAGTTCCAGTTCCACTTGTTTTGTTTGTATGACGTAACGTCGTCTTGGCGTTCTCGCGCAAACTGGTGTAAAAAGACGTGAATCATTAGAAATATTATTCTAACACGACCCCGCAGTCTTTTCATATACAAAAAGAAGAGAGACAGCTGTATGTTATTCTATGATAAAATATAGCTGTTCCATTAATTCCCCACGTACATTTCATCCGTCGGAAGCGCCGCGTTACATGACGTCACTTGGTAAATATACGTCACGAAGGCAAACTCAACAGTAATTTTAATGAAATGTTAATTACAACAAACTTGCCATGCTCCCAAACCGTGCGTCCCCCCGATATAAACCCTTCATATGCATCAGTACATATAACATTAATAAGCATCTTGAACAAGCTGAGAACGTTTGACGTCATACAGCGCAAGCTATATGACGTAAGCAATGACTTAATTGTTTGTCACGTGACTACTAGTGTATTGAAACGCAGAACTTTGCATACGGGGGCGCCCAATGGAACAGCCTGTAGACATAGCAGCCTGATTACCTTGACCTCCGAGATAACATATAGTGCACCAACAATAGCGTAAACAATGGGGTTATTGTTGTGTTAGAAGCGAAATAATAAATACCTACCTGTAATTTATCGGTGAATAAAATACAGTTAGTCGTTCGGATGCGAGTAATTAAATCACTCGTGCTAACGCACTCGTGATTTAATTACTACGCATCCGAACTCCTAAGTGTATTTTATTCATCGATAAAACACAGGTACATATTTATTATTTCTTCAATAAAATATAATTTTAAATTATGTAATATATAGTTAATAACCAGTGTCTCAAAAACACTGGTTATTAATCTCTATATATGTTGCTTTCTAAAGATACAATGTTTTAATTATTAATCTATTAGTTTCATTCTGTATAAATACAATATATTTGTTTACATTACATATGTAGATGAAGCAGTTGGTAAAGGCGGAGGTGGAGGTGGTAGAGGAGGAGGTGGAGGTGGTAGAGGAGGGAGTGGTAGAGGAGTGAGTGGTAGAAGTGGAGGTGGCAGTAGAGGTTCAGGAGGAGGTGGTGTATATAGGTAAGATAAGCCGATGTATACTGTTGGGTACTACTACTAGTGTATTGAAACGCAGAACTTTGCATACGGGGGCGCCCAATGGAACAGCCTGTAGACATAGCAGCCTAATAATAATGATAATAATAATAAAACAGGATGAAGCTGTAAATTTTCATAGTTTGATGTTAAGATGTGAATATAAAATGCAAGTTTTTTGTTCAATCTCTCAAAACGTGCGTTATATATAAAAACAAATCAATGTCAGACGAATAATATTTTATACCAGCGGGTTCATGTTGTGCTCTATTAAAACCTGGTTTGTGGGGCTTGAAACATATCGAAACCGTGAACCTACGAGTCTCTTTATATCGATGATTTTGAAGTCCCGCCCCCCAGATATTGATCATCTTGAAGTCTCACCCACCAGGTATTGATCATCTTAAAATCTCATCCACCAGATTTTGATCATCTTGAAGTCCCGCCCGCGAAGTATTTATCAGCCGCTATATAATCCTGCTGGACTTATTTTATTTCTTCAATATAGTTCACGAAATATGTATTGTGATTCCAGTACTGACACCTGCATACACACTAAGTTCAAACATACATGCGATTTAACATGTTTTCTATTGATAAAGAATTGTTATTTTTCAGCAGTGGAGATGGCAATTCGGATTATTCTACCGCACTTCCATTAAGTTTAGGAATCGTATTTGGTAGTTTGTTCTTGACTTGCCTTTTTGTGGGATGCCTGATTTTTTGCCAACGGAAGCAAAAGAGATTACAAGAGAACAATGGTCATAATTTGTCAACTGCTGCCAGGATAACTACACAACCTGAAAATAACATCTCATCTGCAGTCAGCTCAGGGGAAAACAACGGATTTTCTGATCTACCTCCTTCATATTATTCTCTAATGAAAAATAGTAACACTACACAAATTGGACAAGATTTGATTAAGTCCCCGCTACCGCACTCAAACATGGAAGCTTCAAATGATAATATCAAGTTAGCAAAGTCTTGCAAGGCAGGGGTCCATCATGCTCATATCTGGACTACTTCTGAAGGAAGGGAAGTAACGCATACGTGTAAGGTTAAATGTAAGAGGGTCAGCAATGGACGCATACGCACTGATGCTTCTTTATAAGCCGGAAACCCGACAGTAAATGGCAGATTGCCATTTTTGTGAATAACAAAGTAAAATACTTTTCGTTAACATGGGAGTCTCGTCACTGTTATGTGGCCTCTATGGATTGTTTCTTGGTTTTGTCAAGGGTTTATATTGAGGAGTTAAAGTGAAATTATTTATTATCGTTTCATGTTTTCATTTTGTATAACTATTTATAACAGAACATTTGCTGAATCTTTGCTTGTGGATAATTTGTAGCGTGACTACATTGCATATATCAAGCGCAAAATGTGAGTGCAAACATTGAATCGGAAAGTTGGTGAAATTTAAGCGGGCAAGTATTTTAGTGAATTTATGTTAAAACGTATATGCCTACTTTACGACATGGGTATAATAATATGTTGGTTCCAAGGAATCTGTGATAGTATATTGTATTGTTTTTTATATTGATATATTTATATACATTATCCAACATTGAATATAAATATGAATCAACTACTTCTTATAATGTATTTATTAACCATTTAGAAGAAGGAAATAAGTGGGTCTATGGCATTTACTATCCGGCCATGCAAAAAAGTGTATGATAATGGACCTTTGGAAACGGCCGAGCACGACACATACGAAATATTGCAGTCTCGGTTTGATTGAGACTGTTCATGAGCGGTAGTGAAATATGCTAGCTACCGCTCACGCCCTCTAGCCCCGGGTTGAGCAGAACTCAATATTCATTAAATCAACAGCAAACAATTTTAACCATCCCGAAAATGGCATGCATATGGCGGTGGACATGGAGTATACTCCTTCCCCATGTCGTACGACGTATGGTCCCAGTATCTAATAAAATGAAATGCCCCGAAGAGCGAAATAAACATAATGGAATTTAGTTGGGAGCAGCAGTTATATAGACATTGTGTATTTAATAATTATACAGTTATTGTATACGTCCTAACAAAGCTTGGCTTCGTTCTGTAAATATATCTTCATTTATTTGGGTCTCACTATGAACTCACAATTAAGTTAGATGGTATTTCAGAGTGTCTTCGGCAAACAGTAGCCGTGAGAATCGTGGCTCTTATGTTAGTATGTACCTACCATAGAGCAACCATTCCTTTGTTTTAGAGAATAGGTGGGACCTCGCAACGAAACCATACTTTCCGGCAATGTTTCTGAAAACGTGGCGCAATGCCTGCATAAACATCCGCTGTATTTCAATAGAACGTACCTTAATTACACACCTGCATGCATAAACTTGCCAAATAGTAGAATATCACGCCGTTGGAGTATGTTTTTTTTTGTAAGCCCCCCTATAATTCAGACATTTCGGTATTTATATTGGATATATCTTGCTGCTCACTGCTCACATGTGATCTCGTCCGTATTTGGAAACGTTTCCCCTCACAACTCACACACGTGACTCTGTCAGGCTATCTTGTTTGACTTTTTTGTGTGTATTTCAGTTGTAATCATGCGTAGGGCGAATACGGAACGAGATCGCACGACAGCAGCGATGTTTTTCGAAAATAACTACCGAAAATGTCTGAAATTATATAGTGGGTCACAAAAACATACTCGATCGGCGTGCTATTCTTTTCTTTGGTGATTGTTATGCATGCAGGAGTGCGCGGAAGGGGATGTGCGAACATTTGAAATTTAGAATTATTCTTCATTAGCTTACCACATATTTTAATTCATTACTTATGCATCCCAACAATTAGGAATATTGTCAAACCGATTTATTTTGAACTTGAATTTGAGAAAAACAGTTTGGGATATATAACCTGATCGGGTTTATGTTGCAATCATCAAACATCACATTGATTGATTTCTAAATGTAGGGTCTATAAGTAAGTAAATTAAGTAAGTAAGTATTTTATTATAGTGACATGTGCATAATATACAATACAGTCATAGTACAGAAGGAAATAAATAGCACCCGGCCCAATGGGTCTATAAGTCTCCTATAGTTAACAGTTTATAATGTTACAATATATACAATTAAATGAATTGAAATGACATAATTATACTGCCTAAGGCTTGAATAAATATAAGGCATGAATAAGCTTTAATTAGAATGTTATCAATAAACATTTAGAATTGTGACGACAAGTTATATTGAAATTATGTTTTTTAACATAAATCAGTATTTATGAATAAATAACAGTTTTCCTCTTAAATATGCTTTAGCAATATATTTTGATACTTTTCTCGGATGGTTATGCAATAAAAATGAGAGTTTATCATTAACATGTAAGTTCAAATAAATGCCGTTATGTAAAATATCTCCAAACACATCGTTTCTTATATGACTGTAAAGATCACAGTTAAATAAAAAAGTGTATTTCATCTTCAATAGTGTTTATATCACAAAACTGACAAGTCTCTGTACTGGGGATTCACCAGTATATCGTCCTGTCTCTAATCTCAGTGGTAAAATACCACATCTAAATTGACATAACACTGATCGTGCGTTTTTCTTGAGATTAAGTAAAACATACATCACAACTGAAGATTGCTTAAAGCCTGTAAGTCCGAATTGAAATGAATTGAATGTTGTTTAACGGCTCATAAACACAGTATAGGTTATTTAGAGCCGCCCCAGAGAGAGGGGAAGGATACATAGGAATCCGGAAACCGTACCCTACTCTTATTATCGAAGAGATTTATATGGCTCTTTAACGTGCTCGGACGATAGACCGATACACGGGACCGCCCGATTTACGTCCCCATCCGACGGACGAGGCTATGGGAAAGTGTCTTGCCCAAGAACACACCGACGAAACTCAGTGGCACCACGGAGGATTGAACCCGGGGCCACCGGTTACAAATCCGTCGTCCGAAGCTTGGGGAAATTGTGGATATCAAGTGACCACAGGTCGGCATAGTAGCATTAACTTGTGACATAGAAATAACGGATTTATTATTGAAATTGTTTATCAGACTTAATTTACACATAACTTGCTTAATATCATAAGTCCAGTTATTAGCACAGATGTTGTTATCATGAATAAATGCTGTTTTTAGTAAGTCTGTTATTATCCATGGTAATCAGTCTATTCCACAATCGGATCATCGAACCCAATCGTCTGTAATCGCTTGGTATCCCCCCGTATCACCGGCCAGAGCCAGCGTAGGCGCAAATCGATGTACCCCCAGGTAATAACGCATAGCACGATTCTGAACGTTGCCTATACGCTGAAAGTGTTTATTCTCCCAAACAGAGGCGCAGTAGTCCATAATCGGTATTACACATGAGTTTTTCAAACGAGCGGAACCCAAAGTCTTTATAACTGTGTATTTTACTTATAATGTAGGGTCTATATTTATAACTATGCCATGTATATCTTTGTATTGGGTTTCAAAAGAACGGTATATGGTAGGTGACGTACGGTGTCTTTTAATGATGTAGAAAACATAACTATCCCTGATAAAATCAACAAATTGAATTGAAATAAAAAATAAAATAAAAAGCTCTGTCGCAGATATTACACTAGTCTACAATTAATTTATTCTGCATTATTTGAACGGCCCCTAATTTCTTTTACATGGAATACCTACAACTGCATTTATCCATGCTCAAGGGATGAACGCCCAAAACTGTTAAACCTGGCATTGATGTAATAGCTCCAGAATATATGAATGTGTTAAACTTCCCGAAGAGCCTCAGCATGGTATTCACAAATGGAGATATTGTCATGAGGCGATTTGCACCAGATGATAAAACAGAGGTAAGGAAAAATAACAATCAATGACTTCAATATTGCCAAGAAAATATTGGATGCTCTACAAACCCCATATGCAGTGACATTAATGACCCAACGGTCATCATTTGAAAAACTTGGTAGAGAACCATAAGCTAAAACAGTACTGCATGTAAAATATTAGATTTCTAGGTATTGTAGTTTCGGAGAAGATTTTAAACTGTTTCCTATATAATCCTGTGTAAAACAAATGACCTGCAGGCAGGGACATTTTTTCATTAAATTTAAAATATTAGTTATAAATATAAATATATAATTATTGCATGAAGGAATTCAACTTCCTTTGTCTTACAGGTGATGTTCAATTTTGTTGGCAGTTTGGAAGAGGCTAGTGAACACTTCGAGATCTGTTTTGCCAGTGAACCTCCATTTGACCTCCTCTCCTCTAGATTATTGTCGGATATTGGGGTGACTGGCAACACATTACTTCATGTAAAATGGCTATCCGGGTATGAACCTATTGGTACACCGACAGTACTGGTGAGGACCGCATTATTACCTCCTAGATCACTGTCATCACCTCAAAGGTCACAAGTACCAGCTCCTCCCAGATCACCTCTTCAACCTCATAGAATTAATGTGATGGATGTACCAAGGTACAGTACTAACAGGAAATATTTTGGAGTTTAGGGTTTAGGGGTTTGACATCATTCAGTGTAACTCCACAATTTATACAGGTGTATACATTTACATATAGATCAAATTAAGTCTTTTGGTGTGGAGCTGGGGGTGGGGGAGGTGTTGTTTGGGTGGTCTCATATTTAGTATTTAATATATTTAGTATTTAATAAAACAACTTATTTATAAGTCTCTGATTTATAAACAATGCCATTTTACTTGCTATTAACAAAAACAAAAAGCAAGGTTTAAATATCTCTATTTTTGTATTATCTCAGAGAGATGACCACTGCCACATACATGATTGAAGACTTCCTTCCAGAAGTACCGCTAGCTGGCGATGCTGGTTAATATTCTTAAGACTTAACATCCGTTGCGATTAACAAGTCAACTCTGAACTTTAAGAAGAATACTGCTTAAGAATGTTGGCCAGGCCAGTTTTAACATTTCCTTTAATTTATTTTTTAAATCATACTTTTATTTGATAACATAATTGCTTCATGTAAGATATAGGACAGTAATATACCAAATGTTCCATATGGAGTTCGTCATGTTTGGCCATTTTTATCAAGAAATAGGATGTATGTTGCAACTTTGAGTAGAATTTATCCTTTTGCTGTAAACAACATAGGATTTTGTTTTTTAATTAGTTGAAAACATTATATAAAAGTACATAATGAGGTAATTTTATACAAGATCTCAATGTCAAAATGACGCGTATAGTTTTACAGAGAACATTTCGAAATAACTTCAAAATGTTTGTAATATAACAATTTTTAATATAAATTCATAAGAATTTTGGTGACATATATATGTTTAGTTGTTTCGAACGAAATGACATTGCACCTTGTCATATACACGTTTTTAAAAACATTGAGCAGTAGAACATACTTTATTATCTTAAATTATCACTTCAGATCAGAGTTCACAATGTTTTGTTTCATTATTGTCCGTTGATAATATATTTATTTAAAAAGTAATCATTACCACGTGTTTATGTGATTTTGGTTGACGTGACAATCTGTCTATCAAACTCCTGATGTTCATCATTTATTGGTCCTTCCCAATGGTCTGTAGAAGACGTTTTCATATAGGTTTGGGGAGAGTTCCGATATAAACCCTGAAATAAAGTGTTGCTCTGTATAAATAAAGATATACAAATGTATGTAATACTAACGAACACAATACGCGTATTTGTGTTATAAGAAAAATAATAAAACTACACACAGTACATGTACAATGTTTTAGTTTTCGAACATACTACATAATAATTACATTATTTGTAAAGAAAGTTATACTGAATATATTGACGATATATTAAGAAATTTCTAGTGTTGAATACCCATGAAACTAATATAATTTAATTGTGATTTCAAAAGTGTTTTTTACTTTTTAAAGGTATATTGCAAAACTGTGGGAAATGGGACTAAGATACCACGCATCTAGACGTGTCCGTAACATATTTAATATTTATTGAATGGGACAATATGCAAAGTGTTTATCTTCGCTATAATTTTCAGCGCCCAAATAAACAAGTCGGCGTAAGTAAACGTACATTCCATCAAACGGAGATCTCTGTCAATAAAGTCAACATCCGGACAAATAAGCAAACAATACACCTGAATTAGTTGTAAACATATACAACTACATAATTAGAAAAAAGAGTATGAAAGGAGAAATTTGGAAAACGCCCAAAACGATGCATATAAACCATATATTGCAGTCTCGGTGAGCTACCGTTCACGTCCTCTAGCCCCGAGTTGAGCAGAACTCAATATTTAAAACGTTAGAAATAACTTAGGATGTATCCAGAGTTGTAGTGAACAAAGACAGCCGTTGCAGTTGAAAATAAAACCAGTCTTGGGCACGACCAAGAAAACGTATGCACCTACCTCCCTTGTCAAGGTTTCAGAAGGAGCAATCATAGAATTCCACGAGGTTTTCCAGTCATCGCACAGAGAAAATTGAAGCGTTTTTACTGACTACGGAGGGTTTCATAACTAAACATGAAGGGCGTTGCAATACTGAAAGGTAATTCTGTTTTATAAATCTAACACATAAAAACATAGTATGTCAAAGGAATCTTCGATAGCTTCCAAAATGTACTGAACACTTGTTAAAAGCGGCAATAATAAAACACATTATACAACAATAGTCATCTATTAAAATAACATACATGACTTACACCTTCTTTTTTATTTAGGCTACGTGCTAGGGAAGAGGAAATCGTCATTTGGTTGTCCTCGCTGTATGTTAAGGTACCAGAGGAGCCCGATTCTAGATTCCGCCGTTGCAAATACTGCATCCTTGTGCGAGACAATGGAAGTTTTTTCCCCGTTTTTTTGACAACTTTTCGTCGATTAAATATGTCATATTTAGTTTGTTGCTCTGCTATAATGTCCATATCTGGAAGGATACCTTCACTTGTGTCTTCCTGTATTTCATCTTCAACATCCCCAATATTTACTTCCGTTTCTGTTTTTTCTTTCTCTGCTTGTTTCTCAATCTCTTCATTTTCAATTCGCTTTTAAAAATAAATACGTGAGTTTTCTTTATTATAGGTTTAGTGAAAGAAAACATGGTAAAGACAAAGACAATTATAACGTCCTTATGCCACTGACCGTTCTACTGCATTACTCATGTTGTCAGTCCGTTTAAGTTTTATTCTCTTGGTTGTGTGTGTTGCTTCCAAAGGATGTTCCATATTAGTATTTATTAACATTAACACTAGCCTTCGTTTAGTGCATTGTGGCGGCTGTAAAAGGTCTCCCCGTGCTACAAATCAGTAGTGTTATTTGTACTGATCGTTTGAGATAAACGAGCCCAATATAGGTGACTTTAAAGTAGAATATCGCTTAAGGCGGTGCTAGGAGGTGTTGCTTACTAAATTACCTCTCATGAACAGACTCAATTAAAACTAGTCTGCTACTTAATTCTCTGTTTTGTGTTTGTTGCTTCCAAACGGTCTTCCTTATCAGTATGTATTGGTATTCGTACGTCTTAATAATTATGTACCGATATCAGTAATGTTTGTTTTAAATGCACGTTTTTATGTTGACTGCCTTTTTTGAATCATACAGTTCCTCTTCGGAATTGGCATATATTTCTATATGATGTCATTTACAAACTTTGTGAAATATTTAATTGTAAACAGTTTGTGCAATACGTAAGAAAAAAAACTGTTTGTGAAATAAAAAAATACGTTATAATCCTATTATTTTGTATGGCAATTCACGGATAGTTTTGACATAACTGTATACATTTTCTCTTTGTACGATTCCCAGACAAAGTGGGGGCCACTTTAAAGCAACTAACCCACCAAATAACGGCAAAATTACCATAAAAAACGTTAATCAAAACACTATCCAGGTGTTCAGGTCATATAATAAAATATATGTACAGATTAAAAGTATAGGTTTATTCACGGGTTATTAAGACAGCCGTGATTGAATATGCGGAAAATGAATTATGAGCCGTTAACTCTAAATTCGAAACTCACAGTTTTGAGGTTTGACTTGTCTGGTTAAAGCCGTTTATATTGTGTCTATAGAGTTTGGATTCTCAAAATATGTAAGTTATATATATACCTCGACGTCAGAAACGGTGTAAATATTTTTCAAAATTTTACTTTTGTTGGTTGGATAGCTACTTTAATTTAAGAATCATGTTTGAAGTGGTGTAGCTACATATACTAGCAAGGTTAATTTTAGGAATCCAGTACATATTCTATAATATTATAATTATATATAAGGAGTAGTACAATCTCATATGATACCTATACTATTATACTTATATATAAGGAGTAGTACAATCTCATATGATACCTATACTATTATACTTATATATAAGGAGTAGTACAATCTCATATGATACCTATACTATTATACTTATACAAAAGGAGTAGTACAATCTCATATGATACCTATAATATTATAATTATATATGAGGAGTAGTACAATCTCATATGATACCTATAATATTATAATTATACAAAAGGAGTAGTACAATCTCATATGATACCTATAATATTATAATTATACAAAAGGAGTAGTACAATCTCATATGATACCTATAATATTATAATTATATATAAGGAGTAGTACAATCTCATATGATACCTATAATATTATAATTATACAAAAGGAGTAGTACAATCTCATATGATACCTATAATATTATAATTATACAAAAGGAGTAGTACAATCTCATATGATACCTATAATATTATACTTATATAAAAGGAGTAGTACAATCTCATATGATACCTATAATATTATAATTATATATAAGGAGTAGTACAATCTCATATGATACCTATACTATTATACTTATACAAAAGGAGTAGTACAATCTCATATGATACCTATAATATTATACTTATATAAAAGGAGTAGTACAATCTCATATGATACCTATAATATTATACTTATATAAAAGTTATGTGATATTTCTTAATTTTCTGCTGTCCCACCAACAAGGAATTTACATAGGAAAAGCCCCATCAAAAAATAATTTTGGCTGTAAAATATTTATTTCTCAACCGATTTTCAAAAGTAAAGTAGCTTTATTTACCACTAAAAATGCCAGTTCTAATGATATATAACTGATATACGTACTGTTTAAATTAATCGAGTTACTGCAGAAAAACCTTTGGCTGAAACAAGCGCCCCAAACAATAGTACAATCTCATATGATACCTATAATATAATAATTATATATAAGAATCATATGAGTATCATGTACAAGTTGGAAATGTATGTTCATGAGATTCATATGTAAATGTGCGTGTGTTTTAAAAATAAGGTGTTTATGCATGTATTCCCTATGAAAATTATATAAACGACAAATGGTAGGTGTTGCACGAGAATCATATGTGGCTCCTTTTATAAAATAATCATATCAGATGCATATGATTCTCATATGAGAATGCAATCATATGTTTAGTATATATATATGGAAAACTTGCCTATGTATTGCTGTTTTATCGAAATTTATGCTGGAAAATCTCACCGGAAACAGTATTACGTGATATGGTCTCATAATGTTAAGTTGACAAAGACCAGGGACTCAGGTATATATATGGATCGTTTAGGCTTTACATTATCAACTACGCTATCATTGTCATAACCAGTTCCGGATCAAAATCAAGCGCATCATCAGCAAAGAATTCAAATATATCAACAGTTTATTCACATCATTCTGTACATTCATTACTCACCGACTCACTCGACAGTGATCATGACGACAGCGCACAAAAAATGTCGGTATGCAAAAAAAAAAACTAAAAAAAAGTATCCACCAACAAGGGTATCTGGTTAAGATAATTCCAAATCACTGTATAATTGTTTTAATCGGAACCTCGGCTGAAACCTAAACAGAGCCTCGGTTCCGATCATAACACTTATACCTCGATATAAATTTCCCTATCTTAACCGGACATTTTTGAAAAATTCAACACACTTCCTTTGCAATCGTCGAGCTAAACGTTGTGTTATTATTTACATATTTATTTTGTGGTTTCGTCCTCTTATAAACATGTCTAAGGTTATATACAGCACACGTGACTTTAATTACAACGACCATACTGTCGTCTATACCAAATAAAGGTATCCGCGTTTAACATAGGTGCTGTAAAACAGAGAGAATACAGCCAGTGAGATTGGAAAATACACGATTTGTCGATGTCATAAAAACAATATATATATATATATATATATATATATGTATATATATGTATATATATATAATGGACTGTTCTTTCTTGAATTAAGACCATTCCATTTATGTGACAAAGGAGTGTTTTGGGGAAAATGGACGCACAGACTATTATAGTCATGCTAAGCGTGTTAAGAATTGCATTTTCTATTAATTTTAAAGTTTAATATTATTCAAATTAATTAAAAAATTAAATTTAAATATGCACTGTATGTAAACTGACTAACTCAAATATGATATCCTTAAGAAAGGTTCTTTCGTTTATATAAAGTTATTCATAGTACACGTATATTACAAACAATTGTTCAAATTCACATATCTGCAAACCAAAGCATCTATAAGTATGTCACTTGATCTTCTTAAACAATGTTCTTTTCAAATTATTCATTGCAAAAATCACTCCTTATTGTTCAAATAATCCATACCCAAAAGTGTAGGCCAAATATTGAAACCTAAAGCTAGTACATTTTATATACGAACTCTGAGTAATATATGGCATTAAAAAAACCTTAAAGGGACACATGGCAATCTTGCTTTGTTTGAAACTCGTGGAGTATCTTCGTTTTTCTACATAACTTCTGTTTGTGCATTAATATTAATTATTAAAGTATGTCAAAGACAATATTTAAATATTACTAAATGTTGATTATATTGCATCAATAATATATTTAAACATTTGATGGAATAATGAATTATTTTTTTGAGAGAACTCATACTGTTTTTAAATTTAATTATATGCAAGCAGTTTCATGGTCAAAATAATACTGGAATAAATGCAGATGATAATTTTAATGCATAAAAAATACTTAATGATTGCCCTATGTTCCTGTAAGTTTATCAAGGACAAACCAGCGATGTGTTATTCTTTTAAAATCAATACCTTTAAAGAGACACATGGCAATCTTGAAGTTTGTATAAAGCATTCAACTAATAATCTTGATTTATTAATCCAGAATCTTTTTTTTTAAGTTAAAACTGTCATTGCATAACATATACTTTTAATTTTATTTGTTCCTTCTTATTCTTCAATAGGTGTACATATATCATTAAAATCAATAGTTAGTACTTTGCAAACCATTGTTTTTTATACTATTCTTATAATTAATATTAATGACGAAACAAATGAAAGTTATGCAAAAAAGACAACAAAAACAAAAACAAAAAAACACAACAACAACAAAAATAAACGTGACGTGAGTTTGAAAAAAAACCAACACACAGCAAGATTGCCATGTGTCCCTTTAATACTTTGTTCTAAAGAATACGTAGTGAAAAGAGCGCAATACGAGTGTGATTTAAATTTCAAGTACGAATATTGGGTTTCAAACATGTCACGTAATACGTGTGTCATCTTTGTTACCCGGATCAATAGATAATTAGATAATCTATATGATCTATTTATTGACAGTAAGTCGATCAATCCCCATTACTTTGATTGTTTAGCCTTACGAACTTAACCCTAAAATGAACGGCAAAACTACACTACAAAACCGTATATATGTCGATTAATATAATAGGTTTATTCACTGGTTCTTAAAATATCCGTGATTGAAAATGCGTAAAAAAAATTATAAGTTGGTAACTCTTAATTCGACGCTCCAGGTTTGGGGTATGGCCTGGCTGGTTATACACCTCGTTACTGGGAAGTTAGAAATGGTGTACACCTTTGCCTGTTGATGACGGCAATCTAACTTGTATGTAATTAAACAAAATGAAATAACAATTTAAAGATTTCATATTTTTCTTTGTTAGTCTACCATAGGTTTAAATTTATTGTTGGTCAATAATCAACAATTAGTAATATGAAAAAACTATTTGCTTTGAACTATTAAAATATGCAAGTTGATAAGGAAGTTGTGTAGAAAAACTAACAGGACGCCGCTAGTTTTAATGACATCAATATTGCCACGTGCCATTTGAAAGAAAAATGAAGAAGAAGAAGAAAAAGAAGAAGAAGAGCATAAAGAATAAGAATTAGAAGAGAATGAAGAAGAAGAAGAGATTGAAGAAGAAGAAGAAAAACAAAAAAGAGAATGAAGAAGACGAAGAAGAAGAGAATGAAGAAGAAGAGAATAATGAAGAAAAAGAAGAAGAAGAAAAGGAAGAAGAAGAAGAAGAAGAAGAAGAGAATGAAGAAGACGAAGAAGAAGAGAATGAAGAAGACGAAAAGGAAGAGCATGAAAGAAGAAGAAGAAGAGAATGAAAAAGAAGAAGAAGAAGAAGAAGAAGAAGAATATAATAAAGAAGAAGAAGAAGAAGAAGAAGAAGAAGAAGAAGAAGAAGAAGAAGAAGAAGAAGAAGAAGAAGAAGAAGAAGAAGAAGAAGAAGAAGAAGAAGAAGAAGATAATGAAGAAGACGAAGAAGAAAAGCATGAAGAAGAAGAGAATGACGAAGAAGAAGAGAATGAAGAAGAAGAAAAAGAAGTAGAAGAAGAAGAAGAAGAAGAAGAGAATGAAGAAGAAGAAGAAGAAGAAGAAGAAGAAGAAGAAGAAGAAGAAGAAGAAGAAGAAGAAGAAGAAGAAGAAGAGAATGAAGAAGACGAAGAAGAGCATGAAGAAGTCGAAGAAGAGCATGAAGAAAACGAAAACGAAGAAGAAGAAGAAGAAGAAGAAGAAGAAGAAGAAGAAGAAGAAGAAGAAGAAGAAGAAGAAGAAGAAGCGGTTACACTACTTCTTATGCTATCCATTTAAAGTAGCTATCCCGCCAACAACAGTCAAATTTTATATTATAATATTTACACCGTTTCTAAACATACTGACGATAGAGGTATATATATAACTTACATATTTTGAGAATTCAAACTTTATAGACACACTATAACCGGCTTTAGCTAGCCAGGCCAATCCCCGAAACTAAGAGTTAACAACTTATAATTCAGTTTACGCATATTCAATCATGGGTATTTTTAGAACCCGTTAATGAACCTCTACTTTTAATCGGCATATATACATTAGTATATAATCTAAAACCTGGCCAGAGTTTTGGTACACCGTTTTGAAATGTCATGGTGCCGTTATTTGTTGGTTTAGTTTCTTTAAGAACAATGACGTTCAACTGAATGCATGACTTAACGTACATGTTACTGACAGTTTATGTACAAACATTAAACTTTTTCATGACAAGTATAGACGCATAACAAAGTATTGACGCATATCATAATCATTCTATAAAGTATAGACTCATAGCAAATGTTCTAGATAAGTCATCCCACACTTTGAAGAGTACGAAGGTCCATTTGACTAAATTTGACTAAATTTTATATCAATGCCATTTCCCGAATTCGAATTCCGAATTTAGTATCCTAGTAATATAATGTAATTGTTTGTTTGTTTGTTTGGTGTTTAACGCCATTTTCAGCACATTTAAGGCTACCGAGTGACAACCCTAGATTTTCTTTCTAAAATTACAGTTAGGAATAACAAAATAGAAAACAATATATAGCGTAGACATTTTAAGGTATTATCTAGAAAATAATCTATGTTGTCCTGAGAGTTTATTTATGAAACATGTATAAGATTGCGTCAGTTACCATTTACATAAGATTTTAAGGTTTAGTCTGAATTTGAAAATGCCATTTTTTAACTATAAATAAATGATTGGATTATTACAGTAGTCCTGGCATTATTAACCAAACCGAGACTATCAAAGTAGTTTTGTCATTAAAAACTTAGCCGAGAATACCAAAGTTTTTATGAAATTACAAACTAAACGGATAAATACTCATCTTTGATAAATTCTGTCTCGGTCGCTTTCGACAAAGTAACCAATGGTTTGTTGAAACAACAAAGGTGATAACCAGCTGTCCATCGTCCCTGTACTTTATATGGACATTCAGGTCTCGAGTGACCCAATCCGAAGCAGGAAAAATGTCTAATGTGTACGTCTGTCGAACTTATTTTCTTAAAACGCATTCTGCCATCAACACGTATTGTCCTTTTTCGTCACACTATCGCCCGCTAACAAATCTAACTCATAACACCAACCTCGAGAAACCTGCCAGCAGTTAATTTCCCATTTGACCAAGTAAAAAAACAAATCCTAAGAACAAATCCTAATGTCACTGTTGAATGTGGCCTTCTTTTTCTCAATTTACATAAACTTCTTGATTTCTTTCAAAATGTGTTAGGCGCCTATGACTGCTACTCGTAGCGAAAATGCAGTTGAGGCATAAACTGATAGATCAGACGAGGTGAGAAGACATGAACGTAAAACGTTTGAGCACAGCATTATCAGGAATTGCCGAAGTATTAAGTCTTTATACAACTATGCAATGACATCGAATGGCGAGATTTAAACCGCCACAACTATATACAATGTAAACGCGCGAAACTCTTGATAATAACTTTCTATGTTTTATCTCTGCATAGTGATTTAGTACATTTTTAAACGATACAAATGTACTTTTCGTTGACCAATCTTGACGGTTTTTGTCAAACATTGATATTATAGGTACTCTACGTTTAAGGTGTGTGTGTAAGACTTCTCTAGTAGGTTTTCACTGCGGTGATAGATCTTTGAGAAAGTTCTACGTAGTTTGTGATAACGAAAACCTTAATGAAAAAGTTTACTTGTACTAACTTAACGTCATTGACATCGTTACACTCTCTAGTAAAACGAATATAAAGATATAAACCACAAATGATAAAGCACAAGGTACATCCCCATCTAAATTTACGATGTCAAAGTTAATGTCATTATTATTATTATCACAGCTTTTAGAATAATATGCATGTAATCATTTGAAATCTATAGATGAATATCGAGAAATGCTGATGCAGTATCCGAACTGTTGGCTTTATTCAACGTGAGCTCTGGTGGATAAATATTAGCCGCCATATGGTGGGAGATATCACAAATAAAAAGGGTTGGTAGGACATAAAACATATTTTCATTGCATTTAATTTTGAATAATACAAATACACAAAACAAACATCTAAGAGTTACAAAAGACATAACACTTTGTTACACAATTCTTGGATTGTATTCGAACTTTATTGTTATTTGATGATATTGTACTATTGTACACTTTTACCACGTGATTTACACTTGGCTACTTTATCGACGAGGACAGAGTAGTTTCTGAAAACCAAAAACCAGTGTATAGCGGTAAACGTATTATCGCATAGAAATACGATAGGTAATTTATACAGATGACATATTTAACATATTAAATAAATAAATAAATAAATAAATAAAATAAATATATAAATAAATAAATAAAATAAATAAATAAATAAATAAATAAATAAATAAATAAATAAATAAATAAATAAATAAATAAATTAATTAATTAATTAATTAATTAATTAATTAATTAATTAAATAAATAAATAAATAAATAAATAAATAAATTAATTAATTAATAACAATGGTAGCCGTCTCTTTTCTAAAATATATTGTAACCTAGTGCAACGTTACAAGTATTACAAATCAAAATTCTATAATGTGTCTGTAGTTATACCCCGAAGTTGACATGTTTTTTCATACCCAGCTACAATACCGATATTAACATAAACTTATTAAAGAATACACACACTTCTATTATGCAAATACTCTGATAAAATTGGTTACATACAAAAGAAGATTTTTGGCAAATGAACAAAGCTATGTTTGTCGGTCTACTGAACGAGAATTGGCGAGACTTTACGAGAGAAAGCTTTTGCGCATTATGAATAAATTGTAACACCCGTCATTTACAATCAATAAAGAGACATTACATTGCGTAGTTTAAACGTCCTTCAATAGTTCTCTATTAGGAATGCTGGGTTGATGGTAGTGAAGCTACCACTTACGATTGTTAAAACTTGCTATTATTTCTGAGATTTGTGTTCTTGTTGTAGTTTTTTTTCTGGAGAGATACGTTGATATTGGATTTAGTTTGCTGAGGTCAAATTTGATATAGTTTGCTGAAAACTATTGGATAACCTTTTATTCTTTGTGGAGAAGGGGGGGGGGGAGTTAAAAATGAATCCTCACATTCACTCGAAGACGCTGCAGTACAGACGAATGCTAAATTGTTGGCGAACATTCCTGAAAACAATGAAAATGTAATCCGTTTTAGAATCACGATGAAACGCCATAAACTATTAAATATGTTTGACGTGTCGCGTTTCCACGTACTATGGACGATTATAAATACTTTTGTAAAACTGTTTATTACATTGAAGAGTGTCAGTTGTGGTTTTGTTTGCTGAAAATATAATTCGGTAAGTAGAGATATATTTCCAACCTCATCAAAGCTGCACGATGATGTGCTTGTACCAATTTCATTATACTGTATTTTACAGTTTCATCATAAGCGTAGACTGCTTAATTCTAACTTCATCATTTCATTATATCGTGTTTGTATACTAACTTCAACATAACATTATACTGTATGTTAAACCAACTTCACCATACTATTATATTATACTTCATGCCAACGTGCCAACGTTATCATAATGTTATTCAGTGTTTGATTTACTAGAATCAGGGGCGGATCCAGGATTTCAGCTTAGAGAGTGGGTGTGGGTGGGGGGCGTAATTTTAGCTTGGGGGCGCGGGGCGTAATTTCAGCTTAGAGAGTGGGGGGTGGGGGGGGGGGGCGTAAGATTTTGGTAAATTTTCGGGTCCGTTTCTAGCCTCATAAAACGGTTGCGATAGTGCATTGACATGGTAAAAAAGTCCGTTTTCAAATAAAAGGATTGATTTAACAATGTGTTAATTAAAACACTCATTACCCATTATGCGTCGAGCGAGCGAAACGAGCGATACCAATTTTTATACTGAGGGCGTGCAACGAAATTGTTTGATATTTTATCTACAGTAACATGGACATACATGTATGATCCGGAATAAGGGCTCGCGGTTTCGATGGTATTTAGGTACAAAACTCAATATATTCAGTTAACAAAATTTGCGTTGTTACAAATAATTTATGTCAAATAAAAAATTGTCAGATTGTATTGCAAATGTGTACATAATATGAAATTGGTTTTCGACACGGCTAACACAGGAAGTTATGTGATAACATTGTTTTGAGTTACTTAATCATAACGTTATATGGTGATTTACTACCAACTTCTCCGCGTTATACATCAACTTCATCATAATACTATAATGTGTTTATTTTATTTAAATTGATACCGTATATTAATTCCAACTTCTTCATAGCATTATAATATATGCTTTATACCAACATTATCATGACGTTAAACCATATTTTGTGCGAACCTAATCATAACCCCGTTTTATTGGGATGACACTAGGGTAAGTGTGAGGTTTGGTGCACCATAAAACCTGGTTTAAAGCCCCAGCGACCTTCTTTGCCACTGACCGTTCCAATGCGGTAGCCCTATTGTCAACCCTTTTTAGTGTTTGTGATGTCTTATGTGGCCTTTTATTCATCTTTAAAGTTGTTCTTTGTTTCTGTGGGTGTTTGTGGTTGACTGCCGTCCTTGAATGCTACTTTTCCTGTTCGATTTTTATATCTCTATTTATACTATGTTAGATTTAAGAAACAATATATATCCAGCGTGTATATTGTCCCAGAGAAACACCTGGTGGGCAGGACTTGATTGCCATCGATACCAAGGGCAGTAGGTTCGCGGTTTCGACGTTTGTCAAGTCCCAATCACCAGGGTTGATATCATACAATATGTCATATGTCTACGGCGTGGTATTTCCGTGGGCAGCACTTTAAAGTTAAGCATTGATATCACTTCTTAAATTAGACACAGTCGTGACATGAATGAACGATTGTTGAAATCGACTTTAAACACACAAAAGTCAACATACATATGCCTAGTACTACACAGAAGTTCATTTACATTATATAATTTGACAAAAAATATGGTCCTATCTTCCGCTCATTTTGACGTCATAGATGAAACTTTACTCCGCAAACATTTCAAAAACATATTTCTGTACAATAAATCATATGCATTAAATCGATAATATTTTATTTTTTTGTATTTCTTAATACAGAATGGTTAGTCGTGTGCTTTATCTTTAGAGGTCAGCTATAATTATGTTTTTCATGGGCTGCTTTGTAAAACCTTCAGAAAGTACATGTCAACCTTCCACATTTAAACGTTAAAGGTCTTTTAAGTGTCGGAAAAGGTATTGGTGCAAGCCGGTGCTTCAAAATACAAATGACGTTTGTTTAATGAAGCGATAGAAAACGACGAATAAGGCCGCGTTTCTAGCCAATCAAACACATTTTAATGTTGTGATGTTCGGCACTTACTAGATTATATGAACATGTTATATTTATAAATATATATTACGCTGCACGTGTTATCAACTCACTTAACAAAACATTGATTGATAGATATTAAGATAATTATACTGGTTGTTGACTTCTGCATATTCACCGAGATGATTATTTGTTTATTGGGTTAGTTTGTTGTGGACATTTTTCGTCAACGCGATATAGGCCCGCCACAAAAATCTGACTTGTTTAACCTTCCTTTATTCCTTTTTTGTGACTCGTCACTATCAACTTTTGTTTTTGGTCTGAACCGTCATGTCCAGTTTAAATCTCCCATTTCAAGGTTTGTTTTGCGCCCTATCCGAACATTACATTTCTTTCCCCGCACGTCAAAATTTTGTTTTACTTATTCGTATAAATAACAACACAAGCTCAATAATAATTTTAGCATTTGTTTACTACAGCTCCGACTCGCCTTCCATATATCTGTAAAGATTATTTAACAAAATATATAAAACAAATTATTCAAGTAATGAATGGGATTGGACAAAAGGCAATTCCTATGTACGACCTCTCCCGCACCAAGGTACATATAAAGAGGAATACGAGGAGTTATTTTGATCATTGAATGCTTTATCATATTCATAAAATAATATAACGTGTCACTTAATACCGTGTTGTGATCGATACCATCTAAATATATAAAATATTTAATTGTTTAATCAGTAAAGTGGACCATGCACATATATACACTGGGTTACTATACAAAACGCTCTAATTCACACTGCGTTTCTGTCTGCCTTATGTAGTTGCATCGAATTGTCATTACTATGAAAACAATACAATTGATGGTCTAAATAATTAAGTATTTAATCAGTAAAGTGGCCCATGCAAAGGTATGCGCCCGTGTTACTTGTTTTCATGTAATTATAAACAAAACACATTATAAATCATACTGTGTTTCCGTCTGCTTCATTTAATTGAAGGAATCGAATTGTCATTATTTATGAAAATATTTCAATTAATATGCAAATTATATTTACCGTAAATAAATACGAAGAAAACGGCACGATTAATACAGGTGTAAATGAACCGGGGGTACACTAATAAATACGAAGAAAACGGCACGATTAATACAGGTGTAAATGAACCGGGGGTACACTAATAAATACGAAGAAAACGGCACGATTAATACAGGTGTAAATGAACCGGGGGTACACTAATAAATACGAATGTGTTCAATATCCATGTATACTAAATAAAAAAAGAAACTCGAGAATTTTCGCTGTTAATTAAATGGTACAAGGCTACATTAGACATTTCCTTTCGGAAAAAAAGTCTAAAACAACACATAACACACCAAACGCTATTTCTTGAAAGTTTCATTATTGATAGAATATGCGTTGAGCATGTGAGCAAACTCAGGAAACAAACTTTTGAAATCTCTTTACATTAAATACTGTACTGAAATGGCTCAAATTGTCAAAGCGGAACTTCAACATTTATGAATTTTGTGTTACAAAATAACGTTTAATTAAAAGTCTACAACCGTAGAGTGTTGTTCTTTCCATAGCTAGCTGCAACCATTTGTTGACAAAACATATTCGGATTTCTCTGGAATATTACTTGGAATTAAGTGGGCAGTATTAGCGGAAATTCTCGAGTTGCGTTTCTGTTTTCCTTTAGTAAATATAGATTTCTAAAAAAGGAATTACTGTCTGAATGAAATGATAAAAGGACGTTTGGATAAACTTGAAATATGAATTGTTGTAATATTTGTGAATACATAAATAATGACAGCAAAAAGAAACGTACCACCATGTTGAATGTACAAATTACGCATACTGTTTCCATTATCATAACCTTATATATTAGGTGTCGAAGCTGTTCCCTGTAAATATTATCAACAGAGAAAAAAAAACGATTACAGATGTTTGGAATGAAGGACACAAAAATAACAATAAAACAAACACAAACAAGAAAAAATGTAAATCGTATGGATGGTTACTTGCGCGCTCGCGCGTATGTGTGTGTGTGTGTGTGTGCGTGCATGCGTGCGTTCGTACGTTCGTACGTGTATGATCGATCTAATTAATGAATTGCTTGATCTAATCAATCAATATATTACTATTATTCAATAGGTAATTAGATAACATATATTAATATAATAATTGAGGGAGTCAATGCAATATAGATAATTAGACGAGCAGACGAATGTAGGAAGTGTATGTAATGGGTTGATTAGAATATTAGCCATGATTGAAATACCGTACGGGCTCTCACGAGGCTCACCGGGCCCTACACGGGCCCCGCACGACTGATCTTACGGGTGTTCTCAAGCCCGTACGGCATCCGAACGGGCCCGTACGGTGCCCGCACGTGCACCTTACGAAACCCGTATGGTACACGTACGGGTTGTTGCGATCCCGTGGCCAAAAAATCGTAAGAAGACGCAGAGAACCCGTAGAACGCCCGTAGACCACAACATCGCAGGAGGGCGATTTCGTACGGGCCACCCAAGTCCTACGGGCCAGGGACCACCCGTAGGTCTCATCTGACCGAGGCATTATACAGAGACACAGGGTACTCTTGATTTTTGTCCCGTTAGTTTTTCTACATAAACTGCATTTGTTCAATCATTAGTAATAATTTATAAGACTAGTAAAAGGAAATTATTTTTGCATATTGTTGATTTTATTTCATCACTATGGTAAAATAACAAAGAAAAGTTTAAAACTCAAAATTATATTTAAATATATGCAAGCAGGTTTAACGACACAATCATACTGGATTAATAAATCGAGAGGCTAATTATAACGCTTAATAAACACGTCAAGCTTGTCCTGTGTTCCTTTAAACCGAGGAATATGTTGATTGACACATAGATACAGTATTTATAGCCTGGTGGGGTATTCTTTTATTAACACGTTATGCTTTAATATGATTATAATAAGATAATATATCGTACCTATATCCACACTGATATACTGTTAAAACATGCGACAAAAAGTATAATTACCTAAATAATGGTTACGTGATTTCCAAATTTCCGTAATGTCGTCAGTCATTCCCACTTTAATATATTTATTAAAATAATGTAAGACTCTATTATCTTGAAAGGCAGTACATGATTACCGAATAAACCATTTGTATTTACTGATCGCCTATAACCCTGTGGTTGTAAGATGACCGGATAGATTGAAAACTCCATGATGACGCGTGTCTACACATTGAAAAGAATGTTTGCCTGCAATATTGTCTATTGTCTTGTCATATACTTATCGGTTCATTATCTTCTTGTCCTGGCCCTTCACGTAGTATTTTTTATATTCAAATTGACATGCTCGTCTCCGTGTTTACTACTATTGCTTATTAATGGTGAAACTTTTGAAAATGGATTCCTTTTATTATTTACATGACCCCATTCTATTGAGATGAGAATATTGTAAGACTTATGATGACGTCTACTTAAATTCTCAAAGGATGGTAGTGTTTGCTGTTTTTCCTAGATCGTCTTTTCGTACTCTTAATGGGTTGTTCTCCCGTATTAATGGGATGACAAAGAATGAGGTTTGGTGCACCGTAGAACCTGGATTAACCCCCAGCGGCATTTTTGCCACTGACTGTTCCAAGGCGGTAGCCATATTGTCAAGCATTTTATGTTTGCGATGCACACACATTGCCTCTTACTTATCTTTGCAATTGATGTTTGATTCTATGCCTGTTTTGGTTGACCTTTGTCCTTGAATACAACATTTCCTGTTCTACTTTTAGTGAAACAGTACTTATAAATCAAACAACACTTATTTCTGAAACGGTTTCGGAGTTAGACACAAGCATCGGTTGACCGTATACCTTGACATTTGATACCCATTGCAACAATTCTGTATAACTGGCCAAATTTGCGTAAATTATGTTAGAGTTGACTTCGTTGAAAAATCAAGGAAAATAGCTCGAGACAAACTATTACACAATTAAATATTTACTTATTTTGAACTAGTACGATATCATTTTGAAAACATGTTTTATGAATCAAATTTGTCGACAATCTAAAACCGTTTACACAAATGAGCTTAAAGAAGACGACGACGGACGAAGGCGACTACAAACAAAACCACTATCTCATAAGCTTGCCCGACCTTTGGCCAATAGACATTTGTCATTCTTGTCAAAACTAGTTCGACTAAAGGCTTCCTAGCTGCGGTGCTAACTTATGGCGGATTTCCACATTAAATTATATTCGTACATTTCTTTTCACGCATTCCTTTCAAAATTCAAAAGTTTTATG
>JAWPHD010017649.1:0-43555 GCA_037043455.1 Cyrtodaria siliqua | reverse complement strand
GTATAGGTATTTAGAAATGAGACATTGGTTTATAATGAAATAATTTAGAAGTTGTTAACGATTTTAACTACCTCGGAACGTTTTTAATTATACTGTTTCATATAATTTAAGGGACTTAAGCTGGTAAAGGATTAAAAGCTATGAATAAAAAAGCAATGTAAAAAAAAGGTACAATTTTAAACCAAAACTTTTTGCCAATTATTTGATGCGTTCGTTGGTTCTATATTAAAGCTATGGATCAGACATCGAGGTTTTCAAAGTCAAGGAAATCGAAAAAATACATCTGAAATTTTGTAAATATTTGCTAAGAGTTAAAAAACAAACCCCCCCTACCCCCCCCCCCTAGCAAAACCCCGTCCCCCCCGTACCCCCCACCCCCCCTCCCCCCCCACCCTGCACACCAAACCCCCCACCCCCCCCCTCCCCACCCCCCCCCCCCCCCCCTCGCCCCCCTACCCCCCCCCCACCCCCCCACTCACCCCCCCCCTCACCCGCTAACCCCCCCCCCCTTGACCCACCCCCCCCCCCCCCCCTCACCCCCCCCCCAACCCCCCCCCCCCCCCCTAACCCCGACTTCCCCCCCCCCTACCCCCCCCCCCCACCCCCCCCTCTCCCCCCCCCCCCCCCCCCCCCCCCCCCCCCCTCCACCCCCTCCTCCCCCCCTCAACCAGTCCCCCCCTCACAACCACCCCCCCCCCCCCCCCCCCCCGCCCCCCCCCCACCCCCCCCCCTCTCCCCCCCCCCCCCCCCCCCCCCCCCCAACTAACCCCGAAACAACATACTCCCCCCCCAACTACGTCCCCCCCCCCCCCACCACCCACCCCCCCCCCCCCCCCTACCCCCCTTGCCGAAACCCCCCCCCCCCCCCCTCCCCCCCCCGCCCCCACCCCCCCCCTTCCACCCCCCCTCCCCCCCCCCACCCCCCCCCCCCCCCCCCCCGCCCCCCCCCCCCCCAACCAACCCCCCCACCCCCCCCCCCCCCCCCCCCCCTCCCCTAACCTCCCCCCCCCCCCCCCCCCCACTACCCGCCTCCCCCCCCCCCCCCCCACCCCCCCCCCACCCCCTCCCCCCACCCCCCCTACCCCCCCCCCCCCGCTACTTACCACCCCCCCCCCCCCACCCCACCCCCCCTCCCGGCTTGCCCCCCCCCCCCCCCCCCGCCCCCCCCCCCCCCCCCCCCCCCCCCCCACCACCCCCACCCCCCTGTCCCCCCCCCCCACCCCAACCTATCACCCCCCCCCCCCCTAGCCCCCCCCCCCCCCCCCCCTCCCCCCCCCCCCCCCCTCCCCCCCCCCCCCTACCCGCATACCCCCCCCCCCCCCCCCCTCCCCCCCCCCCCCCCCCGCCCCCCTACACATACCTAACCCCCCCCCCTAGCCCACCCCCCCCCCCCTACCCCCCCCCCACCCCTTCCTTCCCCCCCCCACCCCCCCTACCCCCCCCCGCCCAGTCCCCCCCCCCCCCCCCCCCCCCTCCCCCACCCCCCCCTCCCCCTCCCCGCCCCCCCCCCCCCCCCTAACTAGTAATGCCGGTATTTATGGAGAAATAGGTAGATACCCATTGTATATTTTAAGGTATGTAAAAATAATAAAGTATTGGAGTAAGGTGGTCGATTCCAAAAAACATTTTAATTTCAACCTTTTATAAAGATGCTGTGAGAGATTGTGAAAGAGGAATGAAGAATTGGGCCAGCAATGTTAAAACCAGTCTAACTGACTGTGGATATAATTATGTTTGGAACGACCCAACTTGTATTGATATGAAAACTTTTCATTTATTGATTAGACAAAAACTAATAACTTTTTTTAAAAAAAAATGGAACACTGATGTTGAAAATAATCGAGTTTTATGTTTGTATAGGCATTTCAAAACCTCATTCTCTTATGAAGTGTATCTAGATGTATTGCCATTGAAATTAAGAACTGCCATGTTGAGGATAAGGTTATCCTCCCAAAGACTTAGAATTGAAACTGGCAGATATTCACTAAATAGAACTGATAGAAATCAAAGATATTGTACATTGTGTAATAGTACCGACTTAGAAGATGAATGTCATTTGATTTTAATCTGTCCTTTGTACGAACAATTACGCAAGCTATATTTTAAACAATATTATTACAGACATTTAAGTGTTTTTAAATTTATTCAGCTGATGCAATCTTCAAGCCAGTAAGAGCTTTTTAGGTTATCTAGGTTTGGTAGGGAAGCATTTATTATTCGCAATACTGCAATGTATATGAGTAAAAAATGTATGTTCATCCTCATTGGACATAACCTGTAAACTATTAAAACTTAAAATAGTAACATGAAGCTATGTAATAGGGATAATTAAATCATTATAACATGGTAAATACGTGCACCAGAGTGAATGTGTGAGGCATTTTGGGCGTCAGAGTGAAAGGCTGAGTTGTATGAGTGTATAGTATATTTTCACTGTTTAATGTAAAAAATGCATTAACCTGTCACATATTAACAAATGTAATATGTATTTATATGACGAAGGGAAACATTTGTTTAAGCCATAAATAAAGAATATGTTCTGTTCTGTTCTATTTGGATTTCAAACTTTTCTGACCTTTTACTTATATGAACAATTTTGCCAATTTTAGTATAGTTCGAAAGAAATATGAAGTCGTTAGAGTCTTAACGAAGCAAACGTTCGTATAAATAAATAAATCCAGGGTTATTGTATGGATTTTGGAACTGTTTAATTAATATATCAACAATGTGGCCAAGTTTGTCAAACATCGTGTGAAAGATGAAGGACTTATCGTGTTAACGAGGCAAACATTACCATAGTACGAATGACAAGGACATATGAGGATAATTCTGCTAATTGGAGCTAACATTACTTACTATTATAACAATATAGTTAAAGTCAGTAGGAATCTAGGATAGATACAACAATACGTTCGGACTCAACCCTCCTCGATATTTAAAGTAAAATGTATTTAAAATTGGCTGATATACTGAAAGGAAAAAGAAACGCATAATGGATATTTCCGCTATATATTGTATGTTTAATATGTTACTGCTAATCGAATGGTACAGGACGACATTAGCCCTGTCCGTCGGAAGGAAGGTTTTAACAGCACCGAACACACCAAATGGTTACCCCTTTAAAGTTTCATTATCGACAGAATGTGCATTTGGCTCAAGCAGGTGAGCAAACTTAGACGTTAAACTTTGCAATCTATTAACACTACGTACAATACTGAAATGGCTTGACTTTTTCAAGCGAAACTTCAACATTTATGAATTTCGTGTAACAAAGTATGCTTTGATTAAAAGGTCTACTATATGACAGAGTTATCCTATCTGTAATTAGTAATTAGTTTTTGTACAAAACACGTTGAGATATATCTGGAATATTACGAGAATTATGTGTGTATAATAGTGTAGTATATGCAATTTTTTGAGTATGCGTTTCTTTTTCCTTTCAGTATATGTCTTATGTTTTATATGGGGATAACTTTAATAGTCAATTGATATTTTAAAGGGACACATGGCAATCTTGATTTCTATAAAACTCACGGCGTCCCGCTAGTTTTTCTGGATAACTTACATTGTTCAATCATTACTATTAATTATACGAATAGTAATAAGCAAATTGTATTTGCATATTATACAATTTTGATATTATTTCACCAATAATATATTAAAACTTATAGTAGATTAAGACGAAAACATGAATAGTTAAAATTTGATTTATTTAAATATAACCAGGGTAAAAGTAAAAATGATACTGGATACATAAACGTGACAAATGTGTTCAAACGTCATAACTTTTATGTTTGATAAGAAGTTAAAAGATTTACATTCATGAGAAATTAAAAACAAAAACACAAACAAACAGCAATTAACAAAATCGATTGTTATTTTGTGTTTATCATTCACCTCGTCCTTTTTGCATTTTCGGTGTTGACTTTGAGGAACCCAAACCCCTTTAAATAAAGAAAGAACGTTTTATAAAAATGCGGGTATTTTGTATAGTTGTCCATACTTTCTTTTTTTGACTGAATATGTAATGTTTATTTATTTTTTATAATTTCCCGGCAAGCTGTTTGCCAATTTTTCACAAGGTGGAATTCGGTCTAGAACTTTTTCATTGGCTGATATTCGTTGTTAAAAATGAACAACATGGCCAATAGATTTAATAAAATTTAATTTATTGGCTAGTCTTCTCACATATATAATTGCTCAGACGCTCACATGATCTGTCACACAGTTGGGAGTAAACGCGACCACAGAGGAGTGCACAATGATGCTTGGTGGGGTCGTCCGGCTGACCAGGTTTCCACAGGTTGTTGCAAGTACCTAGTGCAGAACCGACAGACGAGACCCACTGATTAACATCGTTGAAGTCGATCGCATTGACATTGGTAAGATCCACCCAGGAATTCCCAGAGTTACCTGCAGAGAAAGTAATTTATTAATAAAAGCATTATTAATGTTTTATTATTAACAGAGAAATGCAAATTGTAATGTATATGTTAGGTGAACTACATAATCGGTGGTAATTGGAAGGTACCAAAGTTGCCAAGTATAGAATTTTCCAAGCAGCTGCAGAGTACTAAATACAAAAAGGGGTTGGCCACGACCCTTTCCTGGAGTGAAAGTCAAAACAGGCTAAATAAATGGTTCAAATAAATGTTCAGATTGTTTCATTAATTGATGAATACAGTTGTTTACACTGGGTGTATTATATAAAGGATCTTAAACGAGTTCCCATTTCATATAAGATTTATGAAACGAGTTATGAAATATTTTAATTTTAACGAGCCTTTCATAAATCTTATATGGAATGGGAACGAGATTAAGATCCTTTTTATCACATAACATTGCAATCAAATTAGTAAAATTAATTTAGATGGACATAGAACCGCCACGACGTAAGACACACTTTAGCGCCAAAACGTCATAAAATATCTGACGTCGTAAAGTCGCGTCTCACACATAACGTTGCGTAGAAAGGAGTTCCTGTTTTACCTCTTTACACAATAGCAGTTTACGCCAACTTTTTAACAAATCAACTACAATGTTTTGTATAACGTGCATTATTTTTATAAGCTGTCACAAATAATAAGTTTATGACTCAGATCTGGGTGAATTTGTAATAAATAAAATAGTTTCAGTTAATAAACTTGCGTAGTGTTACAGGTTTAACTCAACCAATCAAAATCGTCCCAGGTTGTATTACACGTGTGTCATACAATATAATATTAAACGGGTGTTCGACACGGCTAACAAGGGACGTTATGTGATAAATTATGCCAACAACATTTTTTAAATATTTATTATGTCGGATTACTTCCATCGCAATGGCACTGAAGCTCTACTTGTATGCTTTTGTTAGCATGATCAGACATGGGGATGACATGCGCTGTACAAGGAGCAACGGAATCAGCAACCTGCGTGCCTACGCACATTTGTAATACGCCGGGGACGCAGGTTGAAGAGGTGGGGATGGCCCTAAGACCAGGCCCCCAGCCCAGTAGGATAGGTCACACCAGTAGCGCATGTAGGATGCAGCACCTAGCAGATGTAGGCTCCACAACACCAGCCTGCACACTCGCCGCGCCGGCGACAACAACACAGACCGCACGCATGCACGCATGCATGCATAAAACAAAAACGGACACTGATGTCGAATCAAAAATAATTTTATTTAAGACTAACATCATGTTTTGAGAAGTAGTTCTCAAAAAACATATTTGTTTAGCTATGGTGGCCATTTTTAATTTTCGGTAAACCTGATTTTTACTTAGGATCAGCAAGATATCAAACTTACCCATTATTAAAAATCGTCCACATATAACGCATGCGTTATACTTTTCTTGTTATTGTTATTTCGTTATTAAAACATTTTATTTTTCAATTTGCACAATTATACAATAAGACACATATTTACAAAGAGCAGTTACATTTTTTAAATACATGTTTACATTATATAAATCAACAAAAGACATGTTTTATTATACACTTGTGTATCTCGAAAAATAAGATTATGTTAGATATGATAGGCTGTTAGAACAGTATTGAAAGGACAAAATAGATGAACAGACTAGAGAGAGGAATATAAGTGTACCACAACACTGTTCATGAATATTACCTTCCAATCACCGTGATTGTTAGAATCCAGAAGTGTTTTAATCCAGCCTGCTTTTATTGAATTTATAAATACGTTTATATCAACCATTTTATGCCCCCCATTTTCATAATCCTGAAATATTGTGTTTCTGTTTATTTTATCGGGTTTACCTTCCCATAAAAATTCAAACATTTTGTTTTGTATTCGGTTAATACAAACTTCATTTGGAATCTCTAAAACTGTTAGAGGATATATGTGGCAGCACCAATTCGTATACTTCAGTTAATTCTACTGAGGATGATGTTGTTTCCGCACATATCACTCGGTACACTACTTTCAAAGCCGGTGTAAACGATAAGCAAAATAAACTGCCTACTATGTACTGGATTCCAAAATTACATTAAAATCCGTATAAGGCTCGCTTTATTTCGGATTCTAGTGCCTGCACCACAACAAACATCTTCAAACTTTTAACTTCTTGTCTTACTGCCGTTAAAGATCACGTTAAACTATATTGTGATTAAACTTATGAAAACTCTGGGATTAATTTATTTTGGTCTATAAAAAATTCAGGAGACGTTCTTGATAAAATTTTAAATAAAGGTCAAGTTTCAATAATAAGCACTTATTACTTATCTACATTATATACAACCTTACCACATCACCTTATTAAAGATAAGTTAATTTTTCTTATTCAAAAAACATTCGCTAGAGAAAATACTACATTTTGGCATGGATTAATATTAAAGCGTTTTTTACTAAAGGCAGTTTAGACAATTATACTATGTGGACTTGCTATGAAGTTGACTGAAGCACTCATCTTCCTATTAGATAATATTTTCGACAGGTATGGAACCACCGTTTATAGACAAATTGTTGGTATCCCTATGGGTACGAACTGTGCACCACTTGTCGCAGATTTGTTTTTATTTTGCTATGAAGAGATTTCATGTTGAGTCTTTCACCAGATACCCAGGCAGATGTTATTGAAGCCTTTAATGACACCTCTCGGTATCTGGATGCCATATTGAACATTGACAACCATTTCTTTCCTACTATGGTTAATACTATTTATCCTAAAGAACTTCAGCTTAACAAAGCTAATATATCTGATAATAACGCATCTTTCTTGATTTAGATCTTTCAATTGAAAATGGTGAAATAATTAGCAATATCTATGACAAGAGAGATGATTTTAGATTTGACATTGTTAATTATCCCCAGTTGGATGGGGATGTTCCCCGAGCAACTTCTTATGGGGTGTATGTGTCTCAACTTATTCGTTTTTCAAGAGCTTGTATTCGAGTTGAGGACGTTAATATTCGTAATCTTTGTATAACTAAAAAGCTACTCAATCAGGTTTACCTTTACTATAAACTTTGTAAAACCTTTGCACAATTTTATTAACGTAACCCTGATCTTCTTTCCAAATATAACAGTAATTTAAGGACTCTTCTGCGACAAGGACTATCACAACCTGACTTCTATGGCGATGTGATTTATAAACTTCGTAGGATTCTAGGTCATGATCACTTTCATACTATCTTTGTTAAAGTTGTTGATGTTCGTCTATGATCTTTCTTCCTGAATAGTTTATTCTCTTGTTGCTCTGGCTTCTGCCAAGTCATTGAGTACCTTCATTGTGGCTTTCTAGGCTATTGTTTTATTGTATTATATTTACATATTTGTGTTTTACTTATACTGCCTATTGATGCTGCCTTGTGGGTTAGAGATTAGATCATGGCGGGGATTTATTTATTTACACTGTCCTGTTTTAATTGGATGACAGTAGGGTTAGTGTGAGGTTTGATGCACCCTAGAACCGGTTTAAACCCCCAGTGACCTACTTTGCCACTGACCGTTCCAAGGCGGTAGCCCTATTGTTAACCCTTTTGTGTTTGTGTTGTCGTTTGCATTTATTATTACTTTTGTCTTCTCGTTTGTCTGTTTGCGTGTTTGTTTCTGTGTTTTGTGGTTGACTGTCCTCCATGAATGCTACTTTCCCTGTCCGATCTTTTTATATTTCTTATAGTTATAATCTACATTCGATGCTCACAAACTGGAAAATAACATATGTATTTAGAAACTGAAAAAAGCATGATTTTGCATCTTTAAATGTATTGAAAATATCAAAATGCTGTATTTTTTTTCATTAAATACAACTTTATGTTTGTAAAGAAATATAAAAAGATCGGACAGGGAAAGTAGCATTCAAGGAGGACAGTCAATCACAAAACACAGAAACAAACACGCAAACAGACAAACAAGAAGGCAGAAGCAATCATAAATGGAAACGACATCACAAACACAAAAGGGCTGACAATAGGGCTACCGCCTTGGAACGGTCAGTGGCAAAGTAGGCCACTGGGAGTTTAAACCGGTTATAGGGTGCACCAAACCCCACACTTGAAAAACCCCAACACACTTGTATAATCATGTAATTAAAATATATAATGCTTTGTATTTTCATTGCTTCGGTATACTCACTAATGTGAACACGCTATGTTTCAAATTATTTCTGCTTTACCGATTCATAACAGTATGCTTTAATTATATAAGTACAAAACAGCATGATAAAAGTAATGTTCAATGGTTTGATCTCTGATCGGCTATGTCGTGGTATGGCAAACTTGTGCACGTGAATACTGCTTATGTCTGTTGTCCATTTTGTGGGATTGGGTTGTATTGTGTTTGTCCCGTTGGATTGAGTTCACAATATATGTAATTTCTCGTATCACAATTGATTATTTATCGATTTTACACTCGGGTCTGTCCCCCTATGTACAATTTACATTGCTCGAAAAAGTAAAGCATTTGATAGGCAGTTCATCACAAGCGATATAAGGTTAAATAATTCATTTTGTTTTTGGCCAAGGCAGGCTTAACCACTTCAAATAATTACCATAACGAACTTGTTCCACCGTGTCGTTTATTTACTTTGCATACAATGTACCTTCGAAAGACCAATACCTTTGAATCTTGTCTCGGTCTGTTAGTCTTAGAGAATACAGCACCTCTTTGATTATGCGCGTCAGATCTTCGTTGATGAACATGTTGGAGTCTTTTAGGTATTTTGCATTTCTCAACACATTTATTTTAACTTGTCTCTGCACACATTTGATTATTACTGGGCGGTATTTGTTCTTGTCAAACTTCCCCAATGCGGTGTGCAATGTCAATGTCTCCTATTGTCAAGTTGAGTTTCAACTTGTTGTTGAGAAGCGTGACGATGCCGTTCGATGTTTCGGCGGCGGTTTCTCCTTCTTTGTCGTGTGACAGGCCTGAGATACGGATGTTGTTGCGGTGTCCGTATTTTTCAACTGCTTTCTCTCGCATTTCTCCTTCAATTATTTCAACTCGTCTAATCACTGAAACTATAACTTTTTTTCATTTATTCTAGTGTGTCAGTTAAAATGTCCCTTATAAATTCTTTGTCATCTTTGGTTAATATTTTACTTATTCTTTTGTTGGATTAATTGAACGTTGTCTTTTTTTATTATTCATTGTATATACATGTCATTTTTGTGCGACCTGTTTTGTTGAGCAGTATTGTTTTGAAAACGATTAAAAGGGAGCGTAGATATGAACCGGTATCTGCTCACCTAATACTTATACTGTTTGAAAGGTTGTTGGGTTTTCACTGTTGGTTATGCATATCTAGTTTTTAAATGGCGGGCTTTTACATTGCTTGTTACGATATGTAGACTCAATGTTTGGCTTCTGCAGTTTGATCAAGTTATAATCTCAACGTTCATAGTGACATTAGATGAAAATATAATTCAAAACTTGCCTCATTACTCTAAATAAATCCAAAATATCCTCCAATTGAAAAAAAAACACTCACTCTACCAAACCGGAAACGGAAATCTTCAACTGATTTTTATTATTATGCATGTAACGGTCTAGTGAGTTTTTGAAGGAAAGTATTATTAAATTAGTGCTAAATTATTATTAAATTATTCCATTCACGAATAACAGAGGGAAGGACAGAGTCGTAGTCGTATTTTGTTTGAGCATTGGTAGTTTGCATTTGTGTAGAGTTTTGATAATAAGGGATAACTGGAGATGTAAACTACTGAGTAAGGACAAGTTCAAAGGAAATTGTATAACACATAACACGTTTATGTTTACTGCGACTATTTTCGAGAGTTTCAAACACGTTTCTTTCTAAAAGTTTCGAACAGTACACGTTAAGTTGATCTAGTTAACCTAGTAGCCATATATTTTTCATATTGCTTGCAGTTATCGAATATGATATCACCGTATTCTAGAATAGATCTAATAAAGGATTTTTAAATAGTTTCTAAGGACAATCTATCAAGTTTGTACTTAAGATTTTACATACTATTTATCCTGTGCCATGCCTTTGATTGGATATATTCGATGTTCTTGGGCCAGGATAAATGATTTGACGGAAATGCAACGATTTGTTTACGATCATCGACTTCAGTTATTTTTTCGTCAAAAATAAATATTGGTTGGTGGTTGACGCCCAAATTCAAGCTTGCGAAACATGGCCGTATACCCGTATATAAGTGTTGAAGTGTAGTGATTGTCTATCCGAGTCATGTGGTCGAAACTCGCATATGCTATTCTATTTTTTAGTGCATTGGTGTGCATTTTTGATGTTGCTTTGTCGATCGAAATGAAAAATGTTCACTATAAAACTGCCTTATATAGGGGTTTCCAGCTATGTTTCTGAAGCTGGAATTTGCTAGTAAACCAAGCGTTTAACAACTCGCATTTGCTTTATACGCCCACTAACCTAATATACAGCCATCATAGCTTTAAACACCAGATAACCTTTAAGTATTGATGATTTCTTACTACAGGTGACCGTATATTACAGGTGACATTCGTAATACACAGTTTGCCTATAGCACACATGACATTTTATATTTTACCTTATAGAGGTGATATCAACATAGTTGTCTCCTTTTAATACATATCATATCTAAATACAAGTGAGCTATATATGCAGGTGACCTGCTAATAATACTTTAGTTACCTGGACAGGTACCAAGGAGTTCCGACAAAACGCCAACCTTGAAATCCGAAGTTAGCCGTACCAGATGGGCACCATCAGCGATACATTGACTATGGGCATCACTTTGCATTACCTTCTGTGTCCTATACACCCTTTGCAGAAAATAACAAACTTACATAAACAATTTAAATTTTGCACCTACAAACATTAGACCAATCTTTTCATCCGTTTTGTCCATCGCATGCTGATATGTTTTTCCATAGTTGTATTATATTGGGATGTAATACAGACCTTGGATATAAAGCAAAAACACTCTGGAAACAAACCTAAAGAGAAATATATTTCAAAACACATTCTATTTCATGTTATAATTAGATAATATGTCCAATATGTTTCAGTATTCAACCCAAAACTGTACAAAACTATATTATTGGCAATTTTTCCGAAGGTGTCAAATGATGCTTGTCACGTACTGGGTATCTCACAATACTTGCTATTTACCCTTGGTTGAAGGAGGGCCAACGTCAATGTGAAATGATTTGAGATGTATACATTACTTTAAAGAGGAGTACGAGAGTGGACCTTTGGAAACGGCCGAACACGATACATACGAAATATTGCAGTCTCGGCTTGATTGAGGATGGTCATGAACGGTAGTGGCATATGCTTGCTACCGTTCACGCCCCCTTTAACATCTTTAACTGAACCAAACATAAGACATAACATCTGCTTACTTGTAGATGAAAAGTGAGCCGTCAGCCAGGGTAGTCGTCCTATAAATAGTGTCGTCTTCAGGGCAGGTGAATGCGGGAACTAAAATTAAAAATAACGAATAATAACTGAACACAACACTATTGTATTAACTCAAACCACAGCAGTGCTACATGAATATACACATCATAGTTGTGCCGCACCATATATTACCTCTCATGAACAGACTCAATAAAACCGAGTCCGCTACTTTTCTCTCTTCTTTGTGTTTGTTGCTTCCAAGAGATCCCATTTTCTGTATTTATTGGCATTCACTAGCATTTTTTTAGTGCTGCGCGGCGGCTGTAAAATGTCGTCTCGACTTCTAATCAGTAGAATTATTACTTGCTGGTCTGTTGAGATCATCAAACCCATTTTTTGTGGCTTTACAGTAGAATACCGCTTAAGCCGGTGCTAGGGGGAGTAATAGGTGTCGCACCACATATTACCTCTTATAAACATACTCAATACAACCAAGTCTGCTACTTTTCTCACTTGTTTGTTGCTTCCAGTGCATCCCCTTTTCAGTATTTATTAACTAGTACAACTTTATGAACAATGGTTTCGGCAGCCTGAAACTGGTTCGTTTGGAATATGTATGAAAGCAATTGTTTTTTCTGAATTTAATAATTTCAGTTGTGTACATTTTACTGAATGCTTCACTACATCATAAACCCTCATTTACCGTTAAAGATCACGTCGAACAATATTGTTCTAAAATTTATGACAACTCATATAATGCAGTGTTAATTGCTTATGTCTTAGAAGGGGATGTTCACCGAGCTACTTCTTATGGGGTCTTTGCTTCTGAACTTATTCGTTTTTATCAAGAGGTTGTAATTGTGATGAAGACTTTATTATTCGTAATATTTGTATAACCAAGAAGCTACCCCTGCAGGCCTACCGTTAACATAAACTTCGTAAACCTTTTGCAAAATGTTATTATCGTAACCCTGATCTACTTTTAAAATATAAAAGTAATTTTAGAACTCTTTCTGCGACAAGGACTATCGCAACCTGACGTCCATGGTGATGTGATTTACACATTTTGTAAGATCATTGGTCATAATCACTTTCATACAATAGTTTATCAAAAAAGTTTATGATCCTATCATTTTGTAACGAACTGCATGTTTAGTAGTTGACCCATTTACAGCTTGGACAATGATTTCCACTGAGATAATGTGATGACAACTACCTAAATATTCAAGGACGGTAGCGTTTGATGTTTGTCTTAAATCTTGTCTTGTCGTACCCTTAACGATTTGTTCTCTTGTTGTTCTGGCTTCCGTCAAGTCGTTGAGTACTTGCTTTATGACTTTTTAGGCGTTTGTTTTTGTATATTTATATATACATGGTCATTTATGTGTTATGTTTATATTGCCTATTAATGCTATATTGCATGTTATAGTATATAACATGGCGGGAATATTTTTATTTAATGGGATGCCAATAGGGTAAAAGTGAAGTTGGTGCACCCTAGAACCTCGTTTAAACCACACCGGCTTTATTGGTCATTGACCGTTCCAAGGCGGTAGCCCTATTGCCAATCATCTTTTATGTTTGTGATGTAATATCTTGCGTTTTATCAATCTCTGTAATTGTTGTTTGTTTCTGTGTGTGTTTTTGATTGACTTTGGTCCTTGAATGATACCTTTCATGTTTGAGTTTTGTATCTACTTCCTACATTATAGACCAATTTAATGCACAACCTTATTTAAGACAAACGTTTTGCTTTTATCCAATTAGCTAGAAAGAACAACACCATTTAATAACAAGTCAGGTTGTGGTAGTCCTTGTCGCAGAAGAGTCCTTAAATTACTTTTACATTTGGAAAGAAGATCAGGGTTACGATAATACAATTGTGCAAAGGTTTTGCGAAGTTTATGGTAACGGTAACCCTGATTGAGTAGCTTTTTAGTTATACAAAGATTTTCTAAAGTTTCTAAAGTTTCTAAAGGAAACTCTAATTGACAGTGATCATGACCAAGGATCCTATGAAGTTTGTAAATTACATAACCACAGTAGTCAGAATGGGATAGTCCTTATTGCGGAAGAGTTCATAAATTACTATTATATTTTAAAAGTATACAATTTGCAAAGGTTTTTCGAAGTTTATGGTAACTGTAATCCTGAAAGCGAAGGTTTTCAAATTTTCTAATTTTACTACAAGCTATAGGAAAACGAATACATTGAATAACATAGACCCCATAATAATTTAATGGGGAACATCCCCGTCTATGTGTGTATAATGAACACTATCATAATTAGAATCATCTCTCTCGTCACATATTGACCTTACTGTTTTGTTTATTTTCAATAGAAATAAATTTAGAAACGAAGCGACAGTATCAGAAATATTAGCTTTTGTTAAGTTGAAATCTTTTATGATAGAAAGTATTAAACATAGTAGAAAAGAAATGATTGTCAGTGTTTGTCCAGATACCGAGAAGTATCATTAAAGGCTTCATTTACATCAGCCGGAGTATCTGGTGAACGACTCAACATGAAATCTCTTTAAAAGAAAAACCAACAAATACAATATTGCAAGAGGTGTACCTGAAGAAAATATAATTTAATTTGATAATACGTGTTTCATAAACTTCTTGGAAAGTCCACATAGTGTTTGTGTCCGAATTGTTTTAATAAAATACGCTTTAATATTGTATAATTTATGTCAAACATGTAGTTTGTTCTCTAACAAAAGGTTTTGCTTGGGAGCAATAAGCTTGTCTTTGATAACTTTTTTCGGTAAGGCTGTATATAGCATGGACAAGTCACAAGTACTTATAGATGCAAATTGAAAGTATTATCCAGAACCAACATAAATTAATACCAGTCTGAGAGTTGTCATAAGCGTTATCACATTCTTGTTTAACATGATTTTAAACGCAGTAAACCAAAAAAAAGTTACAGTTTGGAGATGTTTGAAAATGGTGCAGGCATTTGTATCAGAAATAAATCTGACTTTACAAGGCTTTTGTGTAATTTAAGAATCCAGTACATAGTCTGAATTTTGTTTCGTTTTTAGTGTACACCACCCTGAGCATGGTGGCGCTATATGCGTAGAAACAACATCACCCTCAGTATATTGAGCTGTAGTGTACGACTAAATGCTCCCGAGTTTCAGAGATGAAACATTATAGGCGTCAAACAATATTTACATTATCAGATTATTAGTTGCCTTATCAGCATGAGATAATACACATTTGTTATAAACTTTTTGAATCCAGATTTCAAATTACGTCACGAAAACTTATGTTTCGGAGAACGTAAAAAAATGGTTAGCTGTATAAAAGTTGATACATGTATCTATGATTTTAAGATTGTCCGAGTAGAAAGGGAATTTAGGTCCGCATGCTTTCTACGACACCTTTTATTGTAACATTCTAAATGGATTGAGCGATCTGAGAACGACATGCACTGAAATCAATTATTGAAGGCATTCAAGGCAATCGATACATTGAAACACATGCCGAATACCTGTATCTATAATATCAAATTTACCAGTAAGGACGTGAAGTTCGGAAGCATAGCAACATTTGGAAGTTGTCATATTCCTTGGTGTGTTATTTTCTATGTTAAGGTCACACATTATTTTGTTGTAGTTAAAAGTAATATTTCTATAGTTTTATAATTTTAACAAATGTTAGGGCTTATGCATTTTTAAAATATTTAGGAATTGAATCAACAACACAATTATCTTGAGAAATACTCGATATTTCAATAAAATAAAAACAGTTATTAAGATATAGTATTTCCAGAAAATGTCTGACGTGATCAGTCTCCTTGTCAATAATGGGTCAGGTACATGTTGCGTAATACTTGAATTATGGAAACGGTGTTTTACAAAGGATATGTACAAATGAAAATTGTACCTGCCTCCTAGTCGATCAACTTAATGGAGAAAATGAACGAAGAGATGAGACTTGAGACATATAGTGCCTTCCAGAGTGCTTAATAATAGGATATACATCAGGAACTATATCATACGTCTACAACCATGAGACCGGGATTTACGCTTTCGAATGGAAAATACATTCCTATATTTATATAAAACAAAGTCAATATCAGGCTATTCTGAAATATTTCATTTTTAATAAATATTATCATTGACCTTCCGCCGCTAAATTTCAAATGTCGTCTGCCAAAATTTGAAATCAAACCTTCCGGTAATATTTCATTAATACATTGTTCTGGAAAACATTCTTGCTGAGTGGCGAACAGTGTAAACCCTGATCAGCCTGCCCATAGTGTGCATGCAGATTTAAACATAAACTGGTCGTAAAATCAATGTTTCGGCTGTGGCAGTAAAAGGGTTAAGGACCAGTGTATCTGGTGTCTGCAGTTTTTCATCCACTTTACTTCTGCAATATGTCTAGTTTTTATTTTAAAGTTTTTAGTAGCATCATTATCATAAATTATATCATTCAACGGGTTGAACAGTGGCATTATCGAAACTTTGACCTGACTGATTTATATGAAATCGAAATTTTAAAGATCGACCTCTTTGTCCAAAATATTGTGTACTAAAACGTGGTGCATTTCAAGTCAAAATATAAATGACGTAAGATGTACGTCAATCAACATTTAAAGTTAGACTTAAATGTGTTATTAATGTCGGAAAAAAATAAATATACATTTTTCTGAAACAAAACATCGCATTATTGGTTGTATACGAATTAAAAATATATTATTTATGTTGGGAAACGTTGTAAAATGTTTCGCATTATTGTTTCCCCGACAATTAATTCATAATATTAGAAAAACCTTTGTGTATTTTTTATAAAACGAACTATCGTATTATTATTTGTTCCGCGAAACTGTGCAATACTTTAATCTAAACTTATATGAATAAAAATGGCTTAAAGCGCATTCAAACAACAGAAGTTACCTTTCCTGATGTAATATTGTGAGGACGGCACAGTATTAAGTCCAGTGATCGTGTTAAGAACCACATGATGCAGCTGGCAGACTGAGGTGTTCCTGGAGTAAAAGAAAGACATACACGCACATTCCTTTCCACAGGGTTGTCCGCAGTTCAGTCCACACAGGTATCCGCACTCCTGCAAACTTCGGGCGTTTGTGACGTCAGGTTGATACCCGGATGTAGGCATGACGTCATTAAATGCGACATCTGTATACCATCTGCTGAAGCTTATTTGCATACCATTGACTACAAACATAAGATGGCTTAACGATTTAACACAAAGGAGCAACATGCGTTTTGTACATCCGGCGGAATTATGTTTTGTCTTACATTGATATATATATACATTATATTTCTATAATCATTTATACATATATTTATACATATATTTAGCAAATAAATTCAATATTTGAAAGTGTTTGTGAAAATCAACTAATCGTATTAATTTTAATTCTACCACGACCTGCGCAGTCTTCATATACACAAAGAAGAGAGACAACTCTATGTTATTTTACGGTAAAATACGGTGTTCATTAATTCCCCGCGTAATTTTCATCCTCTGGAAGCGCCCCGTTACATGACGTCACTTCTTAAACCGTTAACGTCACGGGACGAAAGTAAATAAACATTTTGGTAAATATAGTCACGAAGACAAACTCAACAGTAATTTTAATGAAATTTTCATTATAACAAACTTTCCATGCTCCCAAACTTTGCACACACCGATATAAACCCATCATTTGCATCAATACACATAAGCATCTTGAACAAGCTGAGAACGTTTGACGTCATACAAGCGCAAGCTATATGGCGTAAGCAATGCCTTAATTGTTCGTCACGTGACTACTAGTGTATATCGCAGAACTTTAAATACGGGGGCGCCCAAAGGAATAGCCTGTAAACATAGCAGCCTCCGAGATAATATAGTGCCCCCACAATAGCGTAAAAAATCGGTGAATAAAACACAGTTAGTCGGTCGGGTTCGAGTAATTAAATCACTCTTGCTAACGCACTCGTGATTTAATAACTTCCAAACTCCTAACTGTATTTTATTCACCGATAAAATACAGGTACGCATTTATTATTTATTAAAACATGCACACTCGGTTTATGCAAAGTCTCTCCCTTTAATTTAAACTGTGAACGGGCATATTTATTTTAAGAGTGATAACATTTCGTGACGCCTTCCATGTACATGAGGATAATGTTACACAATTAAATGCTTGGTGAGACGTTGCTAAAAAGAAGGTTTACGCAATTTGCGTCAGAATGATAATCAAGGAGACTCGACTGACCGACACATTTTAGAAAATATTTACGTGATACAGAACAAAACAAATGGATGTAAAATTAACATATATGTGTAAACGAGGGTATTTCCTTTATTGCACTTTTTCGTTTCATTGGATTTACAATAGGTTAACAGTAATGTTTGGTTCAACCTGTGAACTGTTTACAAAACAGTGGTCTTGTTTGCCACTGACCGTTGCAAGGCGGTACCCTATTGTCAAATTTGTACTTACATTCACTTCCTTAACTGTCAAGACACGGATATATATTTATCATGCAGATATGCACTTTTCTGCGTAATAAAGGTGTGACCTAATACATTTTGCTTTAATATGCACTGGCCAATAAAGCAAATCAATGCGGAATCCCCCGGTTTTTATTGTACGTAACGTTATCTGAAGTCATGCACGTAACGTTGTTAGACGTCATAAAACAAACAAAAAACAACAATATGGCGGCGTCCTCGATAGGCGTTACATTCTGAGAAATAGGTAATAATAGTAATTCATACAGAAAATTTTGATAATCTACATGATAAATAGAATATTATGTCATTGCCTTTTACTATCAAGTTTATTAGGCTCGGCACGAAAACGAAGAATGGCTCGGCAGAGCCTCGCCATTCTTCGTTTCCTAAGCCTCGCCTAATAAACTTGATAGTAAAAGGCACTGACATAATATCTCTATATATATGTATATATAGACAAGTAGGCTGACTCTAGGTCCCATTTATAGGATTTTGTTGGTGGGACTTCGCCGCGACTTTTATATATGCCTACATATATAACAATTATTATTAAACACATGTTCTCTAAAAAAAAAGAAAAAAAAAAGAAATATATATATATATCGTTCTGAAACCCTATTGTGAAGTAGTTTTCTATTAGGTCTAAGGGAGTAAGGCGTAAAAAATGTAATGTAATTATTTCGGGATGCTTTATATGCCCCTGAAATAAACAGACCCCGGAAATACCCCGTGTCGGATACAGTGTGTTAGTATATATAGATATATATAACGTAATTTATATTAGTGTAAGACCATTTAACAATGCTGACATATTTTTCAAATTGTTGTTTTCTTTTAAATCGTTAGAATCACTGTTTTCTGTAAAACAATGTTTTCTGTCTCACGTATTCAAAGATAAACTTATATCCATTTCATAGTTATGATGGTCTGTATGTCTATCTACTTTAAATGTTTTTGAAAATAAGTTTCTCCGGTATCTCTATTTGCACCGTCCCTTCTTACTGGGATGGAAATACTACAAGAGTGAGGTTTGGTGCATCATATTTGCAAAGAACTTTTTTTGGTTGACTGTGGTCCTTGAATGTTACATTTCCTGCTCGACTTGTATATTTACATGTATTATTGTCTATTATTTTGAAGCAACGGCTCCTTTAAAATGTTTATTTAACAAGGTATTAAATTCAGTGTATTTTCAAAAAATATGGTCTTCAGGTTATGTGATCCCACTTCATAAAAAAGGTAGTGTAAATAATGTCGAGAATTATAGAGGCATTACACTATTAAGTGCGTTAGGAAAACTGTTTACTCGAATACTTAACAACAGGTTAAATAGTTGGGCAGAAAAGTATAATGTTTATGTTGAGGCCCAGGCAGGGTTTAGAAAAGGTATGTCTACAACTGATAATGTTTTTGTTTTGCATGCATTAATTAACAAGGTTTTAAGCTCGAGTGAAAACTGTTTTGTGCTTTCGTAGACTTTAAGAAAGCGTTTGATTATGTTGTACGAGATAATCTTTGGTTAAAACTTATAAAACTTGGTATACGTGGTAAAATATTCAATATTATAAAATCAATGTATAATGATATAAAATCACAAATCAAACTAAATAATACGATTGCCAATGAATTTACATGTATATTAGGCGTTCGCCAAGGTGAATGTTTATCTCCGTTTTTATTTTCAATGTTATTAAATGATATTGAAGCATAATTTGTTGTAAAAGGTTTAGACGGTATTGATATTTCCTTTTTGAAACTATTTTTGCTACTTTATGCTGATGATATTGTAATTTTCTCAAAAGATGCTGCAGATTTGCAGATAGTACTTGATTTGTTATAAGAATACTGTCAAAAATGGAAATTAGTTGTAAATACTGCCAAAACTAAAGTAATGGTTTTTAGAAAAGGTGGCATTCTTCCAAGAAATACACAATTTATTTTCAGTTGTGAAATAATTGAAATCCTTAGTAGTTTTACGTATTTAGGTATTGTCTTTACTACAGGTGGTTCATTTTCTGAAACACAGGCTTTGTTATCTGGCCAAGCGTTAAAAGCCATTTTTAAGCTTAAAAAATGTTTATACAAATTCATTGACTTATCGCCAAAACATGTATTAGACCTATTCGATAAACTTATATATCGTATTCTGTCATATGGCTGTGAAGTATGGGTATTTGCACAAACCAATAGTATTGAACGTGTTCACACACAGTTTTGTAAAAAGTTCATGGGTGTTAAGAAATCGACAAAAAACGATTTTATTTATGGTGAGCTAGGTAGAGGTACATTAAAATGTAGACCTTTGTTCTCAATTATTAAATATTGATTTAAAATTTTACAATCAGAGGATGTGAAATATATACGAATAATGTATGAAGATATGTTAAGTGATATTGGTGTAAATGCAGGCACCCAAAACTGAGCCAGCAAAGTCAGAGATCTTTTAAGTAATTATGGATTATATCATGTTTGGTTTCATCAAAGCGTGGGTAACGTCAATGCATTCTTAACAATTTTCAAACAACGTTTGAAAGATGTTTTTTATACAAGAATGGAATACAAGATTAATTGATTCATCCAGAGCGTTGTTTTACCGAAATATTTCAAATTTTGAGCTACAACCTTACTTACATATTGTTAAGAGTAAATGCATACGTCAATCCATTTCAAAACGTCGTGTATCGTCGCATAGATTAGAAGTGGAAATGGGAAGATGGTCCAGAAATAGAGTTCATATAGATGAGAGACGATGTAGACATTGTAACGTACTCGAAGACGAATACCATTTTGTTTTATGTTGTCCATTGTATAATGATTTACGTAAGAAATACGTGTCAAGTTTTTATTTTAAATGGCCAAGTATGTTCACATTTTTAATGCTGTTAAAAAGTGAAAACAAAAGGGAAGTCTTTTATTTTGGATTGTTTATATTCAAAGTATTTAAATTACGTAATGCATTATTATATAATAATTAAACTATATTTTCCTTCTCCCAAGTAAATCTTTTTTTTTTTTTTTTCTTCTTAATTATGGATATGCACACACACTGAAGCAGTCTCTTTGTATGGTGATATTTGATAAGATAAACTAATTTACTGTATGTATATTCTCCCAGGAATATTATTTAATAGTGTTCCAAATAATATGTTTTAATAGACACAAATCCCTGTGGGATTTCATTATTTGTATTTTGATGAATGTATGTATTGATCATCAGTCATGTGACTCTATGTTTGTATAGTAAATATGTTGCCTCATGGGCCAATCTGGCCTAATGGCGTTTAGAAAATAAAAACTTCTAAAAATAAATTCCTATTATTCCATGGTACGCAACGCAATCCCCCTTGCCACTTCTAGGCTACTGGCCATTGCATTATTTATATCCATTTTAGATGCCACAGACGACGAAACAACGAAGTCCAGCTTTTTGTCGAATGGTGGCGAGAAATAAACAATGAATTGATGAAACAGGATAATGAGGCCCCCGCAAACGGCGGGGTTTAAACCCGCGACCTTCCGCGTGGGGTCTTAATGTTCTTACCACTGGAGGCTTCGTTTAATTAGGGCTTACCAGATATAAAACATCTAAAGTTGCATATAATTTTGAGGCGGAAATATGAATGACAGTTACTATTTCCTCGGTTTTACAGCTTGACATTTCATGATTGGATGATAATGTAATTATCAGGTTAACTGACATACTACTGGATGATAATGTATTTATCAGGTTAACTGACATACTACTGGATGATAATGTATTTATCATGTTAACTGACATACTACTGGATGATAATGTATTTATCATGTTAACTGACATACTACTGGATGATAATGTATTTATCAGGTTAACTGACATACTACTGGATGATAATGTAATTATCAGGTTAACTGACATACTACTGGATGATAATGTATTTATCAGGTTAACTGACATACTACTGGATGATAATGTATTTATCAGGTTAACTGACATACTACTGGATGATAATGTATTTATCAGGTTAACTGACATACTACTGGATGATAATGTATTTATCAGGTTAACTGACATACTAGTGGATGATAATGTATTTATCAGGTTAACTGACATACTACTGGATGATAATGTATTTATCAGGTTAACTGACATACTACTGGATGATAATGTATTTATCAGGTTAACTGACATACTACTGGATGATAATGTATTTATCAGGTTAACTGACATACTAAATGCTGTATATTTAGTTTATCAATTTATTTTCACATTAAATGCAATGATTAGTTTCTGTTATGTTTTTGTCTATTTGTCATGATGTCCTTTTATGTAGAAAGATCTGAAGATGTTGAGTTGCTATATTTTGCAAAGCTTGAGTGAACATATTAAAGTTTGGTCACATCAAAATGAAATTCTTGCTTTCATCATAACTTATAAAATGCTTGAACGATTTCAATTAACTACACCGCATGTTTTTTTGGTTATTTCCAATCCAATGCCAGCTTTCTGAAATTTTTATTATTTTTTTTAATTTGACAAACTGCCATCTCCTATGTAAATGAGAATGAGAACATTAAACTGCTTGACCGATTTTTTAAAATTAAACAGCTCATATTGTCAAGTACGAAATAGCACCTTTATTTCACTGCTAAAAATTACGAACTATAAAATAAAATAAGCTAATTAACGCAATAACTGCGATTCTTTAATAAACAACACAATAGCATTATAATACTGAAAACAAATTAGAAATCTATAATATTCTTTAATATTTTCAAGTTTTTAGAAACAAATAGAATGTTCCTACCTAGTGGAATAAATCCAATAAAAGCTGCCAACAGCTTTAATAACATTATGACAGCTCCTGTTTTGCAAACAGACACCCAACACGATGTCCAATCTGCTTATGTCTGATAGGTGATATAGCATTCAGTAGGACAGTTTTAACTAAATTATATAATGACAATGGATAACATTTGTACTCGCCCTGGCGTTAACCATAACGTGGTCCCGCCTTAATTACATTAAGTGATGGGAAAGCTTATATTAGCAGGATTTTATAACGGATATTCGACAATAAAACAAAATTAAAAAAAAAAAATTTTACTGACAAAACACGATAACCTGTTTAAAAGTACCTATTAGAGTTTTAATTTTACAATATGCAAACTTTTTAAGCCGAAATTAAGGTTTTAACTCATACCCTAGCCACCCCGTTTTCGCTTCTTGGATAAGGGGTTGGATGGGGTATGAAAGTTAATACTCGGACCACGTAATGCATCATATTGATTAGGATAACATAACAGTATTGAGTAGTTTTAATGGAACGTCGGACAGTTTGATTGTGTCGATGATGCTGATTCAACCATATTGTTCATTGTTCTAGTGAAGAGGTATCGCTAAAATCACTCTTTGTTTCTGGAACTAAAAATGGAAACACAAATGTTGAACAGGATATGTAACATTCAAAGCCTATGTGTATCTGTCAAATATGCAAATACAGATTCAAATGGCAGACAGCAAGAGTACAATATCAACACGTTTGCGTTCTGTTACAGTTAGGTCAAAAACGATTATTGACAATCAAATACCAGTGGCCCCTTTACTTCATTGGTACTCACAGTAACACTGTTTATTGACATGACACTTCTAAAAACTCATATTTGTATATGTATGAACTGAGTGAAATAATGGATTCTGAAATTAAAATGTCTCTTTGAATTGTTCTTTTCCTGTTCAGAGTGAATTAAATCATAACTTTTTAATGGTATATTTCCTTCTATATCAAGCTATTAGTTCTTATAATTTCGGTTAGAGATAGTTGTAACGGCCTTCTTCAAAGCAACACTTCACAACTCGCAATCATTTGTATTCCGTAAATATAAAAGAAACTATCCTGACTATTTCTGCGTAAACAAATCTTTACACGGGTGTCTAACACGATTGTTAAATCTAATTAGAGATGAAACATGCAAGAAAATCGAGTGATGCTTCAACTGAGGACTTTAGTGTACCAAAGTTTAGGAGCATAACCTATTTTTGTTCTAAACGAAGCATTCAGTGGGACAGTTTTAACTAAAGTATACATGATGACAATTGATAACTTTTGTACTCGTCCCTGAATTAAACAGCTTCGTCGGATTAAACTTGTTAATATATCTCTATAGCATTCTCGCCCTCGATCGATACTAATATCATCTCTCGTGTTTGGGCTTGGAATTATGGGGGGAAAAGTAGTCCGGTCAGGTGATTTGCATATATATAGCTAGGGACCAAAACCCAGGGTTTAGGACCCAATCTAGACACGCCGGACAAAAGCATCAAACTTTCCTCAAATGTGTTTTTTATATTTCTATTTATTTTTAAAAGGTTCGTGAATCCTTAAATGTATTAGGATTATATGCACACCGAATTACCGCACCGCGGATGAAGTCCTGAAAAATCAGGAGGGCACCTGCCGAATATCTGTGATGAATTTGAAAAAATCGAAATGACATTAGTATGGTCTCTATAGCTTTTTGCTTAATAAGCCTTTGCTAGAGGAACGTTCGACAATGAAGATCATTCGCGGTAATCAATTATAACCGCCGTATAACCGCCGTTAAGAAAAGGTTCCAGTGTTAAGTTATACTGGACATGTAAATAATATAAAACAACCGTTTATTGTACGTTATTAAGTCAGAATGTTTTTCACCGATTTCAATTTAGTAGTATTAACAAATTATCGAAGGTGTGTTTTCAAACGGTTTTGTTCGGCCCAATAGATTCCATGAGACTATAGGGCCAATTTTTCAAATCGGTAAGAACATAATAGACTGATAACGGATAAAATGTAATCGACATTATTTTTAACAACTGCCATGGTAAACACTACTGGCGATGGTAATATATTCCACAAAGAACGATAATCTGGGAGAATTCCCGCGTGTTACTCCCACAGATAACCGAAGTTGGTATCAATTAAATTAATGCACATTGATCTAATAATATTGTTTTACATTGACCGTGGAAGAATTTGTTTAATTATCAGTGTGAATGACAGACTAATTCGTTTGAAACGTCGTCTTTTGATTGGCTGGTCAAGAAGTGTGTGGATTTGATGTACGGCTGTGACAGTTAATCTCCAACCAAATTTGCAAGCAGTATTAATAGGTACGTAGTATTGCAGTGCATCCGCAGACGTACTTATGTTACACGTTTTCTATTAAAAAGAAGTGTCTTTACATGCATGCACCGACAGATGGCTTCATTGTTTAGCTCTGATGACAATAGGCCTATAAAGCTTAAGTATTATAACGTTGCAACATCGTCGTTGAATCGTCTAAAAGCGATTACCGCGGTCAACGGCATCGGAAAACCCACCATTTTTTCATACGTTTTGTTTCAATAAAATCTTCAATGTTTCTTTTTTCAAAGAGTAAAACTGGCACATGATTAACAGTACTTCCGTTGATTTTTGAATAGTTAGTAATTTTTTTTTATAGTTTTAGATTTCTCAGTTTACTAGCGCCGCAGAAATTCTGTACCTGATTTTTATAAATATGAACTACAGTTGTTAAAACATTTACAATAATGACAACAATACTGATGTTGGATACTGTCGAACAATAATGTCAACCTCATTAGCATATTCGTTTATATGCATGCATACAGAGGAATTTACTTTTCTTGGAAGATAGTCAAAATACTTACTATCCTTTTAAAAATGAGTTTCACAATCTTCAGATATCTGGTTTATAGAAAGATTAGAATTATAACGATTACATCATTTGTAAATAATTTTTGCCGAATCCATCGCACTTTATATACGTTAAGCGTGGTTCTGTTACATTTTAAGGCAGAATATGCTTATTAACACATACACTGAAACAGTTGACGAAGCACTCGGAAGCGTTACAACTTAGAGAATTACGCTAACAAATAAACTGAATAAAATTAAACTGCACACACACTGCCGAATAAATATTTGTGTACTTACGCTGTATCCCCTACACGCTGCGCCGACGTTAAGCACAACAGAGGAAGTGTGCACATCCAAATGGTTTACTTACGCTGTATCCCCTACACGCTGCGCCGACGTTAAGCACAACAGAGGAAGTGTGCACATCCAAATGGTTTACTTACGCTGTATCCCCTACACGCTGCGCCGACGTTAAGCACAACAGAGGAAGTGTGCACATCCAAATGGTTTACTTACGCTGTATCCCCTACACGCTGCGCCGACGTTAAGCACAACAGAGGAAGTGTGCACATCCAAATGGTTTACTTACGCTGTATCCCCTACACGCTGCGCCGACGTTAAGCACAACAGAGGAAGTGTGCACATCCAAATGGTTTACTTACGCTGTATCCCCTACACGCTGCGCCGACGTTGAGCACAACAGAGGAAGTGTGCACATCCAAATGGTTTACTTACGCTGTATCCCCTACACGCTGCGCCGACGTTAAGCACAACAGAGGAAGTGTGCACATCCAAATGGTTTACTTACACTGTATCCCCTACACGCTGCGCCGACGTTAAGCACAACAGAGGAAGTGTGCACATCCAAATGGTTTACTTACGCTGTATCCCCTACACGCTGCGCCGACGTTGAGCACAACAGAGGAAGTGTGCACATCCAAATGGTTTACTAACGCTGTATCCCCTACACGCTGCGCCGACGTTGAGCACAACAGAGGAAGTGTGCACATCCAAATGGTTTACTTACGCTGTATCCCCTACACGCTGCGCCGACGTTGAGCACAACAGAGGAAGTGTGCACATCCAAATGGTTTACTTACGCTGTATCCCCTACACGCTGCGCCGACGTTAAGCACAACAGAGGAAGTGTGCACATCCAAATGGTTTACTTACGCTGTATCCCCTACACGCTGCGCCGACGTTAAGCACAACAGAGGAAGTGTGCACATCCAAATGGTTTACTTACGCTGTATCCCCTACACGCTGCGCCGACGTTAAGCACAACAGAGGAAGTGTGCACATCCAAATGGTTTACTTACGCTGTATCCCCTACACGCTGCGCCGACGTTAAGCACAACAGAGGAAGTGTGCACATCCAAATGGTTTACTTACGCTGTATCCCCTACACGCTGCGCCGACGTTGAGCACAACAGAGGAAGTGTGCACATCCAAATGGTTTATTTACAGCACAGGTAATGTTTGTGTAAACACAAGAGTTAAAGTCAGTGTTCATTTTTAACGAAGCGTACGTTTCTAATCAGTTTTTTACAACTGGGTACATCTGCAGGGGCGTAGCTTGGCCTTTTTGACGGAACAGGCCCGCAGTTAAGTAATTATGCTAAGGTGGTCCGGGGACATGCTCCCCCCCACTCACCCCAACAATGCATTAGGTGCGTGCTGACATATATTTTGCCACCCCCCCCCCCCCCACCCCCACCCCCACTCACCCCAACAATGCATTAGGTGCGTGCTGACGTATATTTTAGACTTTAAGAAGGGCAAAGATAACTAAACAAATATATATGAAAATGATATTTTCTGTTTACTACGCCGTTATACAGCTCCGCCCCCACCACCTCCATCCCCCCGATTTTTATTGCATTTTTGGAATTTTTAATTTTTCTTTTTCTGAAAATTAAGCGTAGGCCCGGGCCTACAGGGCCTACGCAGAGCTACGCCAATGATCGGTTGATTTAATGCATATTTCACAAATACTTGACAAAAAGTCTCTATCATCTACGTTAAGTTAACGATAAGCATATTCTGACTTTAATCATATAATGAACGTTATTTACACAGGTGTTAAACAACGTAGTAGGTACAACAGTCGAACAGGAAATGTAGATTTCACAGAACATTGTCATCTCATATATTACATGTAGAAAAACTAAGTATTAGATAGAGGCTATGAAGTGAAATTTTAACAATTAAGAAACCCTAAGGGAAGGACTTAGTGTTTGCCCTGCTTTTCCCCCGCGCTTCTACGGAACACGTTCGCGCATCTACTAAATCCGCCTCCTTGTGTCCAAACGATTGCAACGCACTCTATGCTTAGTGAATGGTTCATTTTCTGTTTGAGTTTTTTAAATTTAATAAAAATACAGTTTTGAAAATGAGCATCACGTTACTGTGCGTTGCAAATTTAACTAAGGTACATACGTATCGTATCACGTTAACACAAAACTTTTATTGCCTATTAATGTTGCCTTGTTTGTTAGATATTATAACCTGGCAGGGATATCTTTATTTACTCTGCATCGTTTATTTTGGATGACAATAGGATAAGGGCGGGGCTTGGTGCACCCTAGAACGAACCTGGTTTAAACCCCACAGCGGCCTTTCTTGCCACTGACCGTTCCAAGGCGGTAGCCCTATTGTCAACCCTTTTGTGTTTGTGAAGTGTTATTTTGCTTTTTATTCATTTTAAAGTTGTGCTTTGTTTCTGTGTGTGTTTGCGGTTGACTGTCGTCCATGAATGATACTTTTCCTATTCGAATTTAATATCTACTTTTAGTATAGTATGTCTCGCCCATATCACGTGTCGTACTACTTTAGATGAGTTTGACAAGAGGCTTATTGATGCATGATTGAAAAAGATCTGACCTTTACATTAGCAAACTAAGCGAATATTATCTTTCTTATGTAAACTTTTTAGTCAATGTCATCATCTGACTTTCAACACATATAGTGAGACGGTTTGCATCATAATTAAGGAATAAAATATTATTTATCTGACATTGACCTTTATGTATTTGATACAAATATATTGGCGAGACTGAATATAATACAACACAAATTATCACAACTTACACTCTTAATATCAAATGGAGGAAATATATGCAGTTTTGAATAGAATTGAATTGGGTTTTAAGGCGCATCAACACATAAAAGGTTAAATGGCGCCTATCAGGAATGAACATGCCAGGCTCATCCTCCATGTACATTGAGATAAAATATGGAGAACGGGCCTAGAACCTGCTCACCCTGAACTGTAGAGTTGCTGCAAATTCTATTGTAGACACTCCATTTACTCTGGAGCCACGTTATAGTTTTTCTGCCACTGCTCTAGTGAAACAATGAAAGGGTCATGATGAAGACCTTTGATGAACATGAACAAAAAATGATAAAATGAGCATGATTTTGAGGAAGTCCTACCCCTCTGCCTTTCCCTCCAACGGGATCTGCAGTGGCCCTATTCTTTGCATCGTAACCAAACGGGCCCCACGGAACCACACGGGCATATGCAGTTTTGTCTTTCTTTTAACAACTTACATTTGTTGTTTGAATGTAACGTCGCTTTAAAATAATGTAATCGTTGTTTTAGATGTTTTAATACGTTTAAAATCGTTTAAAATGATGTCCTAACGGTAAAAGAACGGACGTCCAGGCGCGTAGCTGCCTATACGCGAGTACGCGACTGAATCCACATGATTCTGACAAAAGCACCTCAGAACGCCCAGAATGCACCTGATTGCACCATTGTTTTCAAAATTTTCCGGGGGGGGGGGGGGGGTTGCCCCCAGACCCCCCTAGCACAATTATGAATCCACATGAATAGAGGGCTAGCTACGCCCCTGAGTCGCCAGAGGTCATGATTTAAGAAATAAAATATTTCCAGCGGGTTTATATTGTCCCAGATCAATACTTGGTGCTCGAGACTTGACGTTCATCGATACCAAGGGTCGCAGATCCGCGGTTTCGTTGTGTTTCAAGTCCCAGACACTGGTTTCGACCTCGCACAATATAAACCCTTGGAAATATTTTATTTTTTGTTTGACATGGATTTTTATTTATCATGATATACATTTTGTCAAGAGATTGCACAAAATACAAACACATCTACAACTTACTTTTATGCCTATCTCTCAAACGAGAATAATATCTACAGTTTCATCCTTTAAAGGTCTTGTTGGAACGTAGAGTCTCTTCCATTGCGTTGCATCGGACGTCGACCGTTAAGACGTCATTTTCAAACGTCAGAGGTTTTGTATAGCTTTTTTAAAGCCTCCCCAATAACAAACCAACATCGAGTGTTTTAATAAACCACGTTAGATAGGAATTTTAAAACGATCTCAATAACAAATTAACAGCGAGTATTCTTATTATTACAGTGTCCTGTTAGGGTCATGCTACCATCGCATCTTACCATCGACCATCGACCTAGGATGCGATGATCGATGGTAAGTTGCGATGGTCGATAGTAAGATACGATGGTAATATGCGATGGTCGATGCTATGATGCGATAGTCGATGGTAAGATGCGATTGACCATCGACCATCGCATCTTACCATCGACCATTGCATCTTACCATCACATCTTACAAACGACCATCGCATCTTACCATCGATTAGGTCGATGGTCGATGGTAAGATGCGATGGTAAGATGCGATGGTAAGATGGCCCTAACAGGACACCGTATATTATACAAGTATAATTTTATAACGGTATTTTATTTTTCATATTCTGGATGTTTTATTTATTCAACATTATTAAGTTATTTTATTAAAGAGTCTCTTACCTATGTTGCAAACGTTATACAAATGTACTTGAAACTTATGGCGCTAAAACGTGTGGGTACATTAAGTGATGGGAAAGCTTAAATTAGCAAGATTTTATAACGGATCTTTCGACAATAAAACATGTTTAAAAATATCTTTTGATGAAAAAAAACAAGCGATAACCTGTTTAAAATTTACAATATGCAAAATTTTAAGCCGAAATTAAGGTTTAATAAAAAAACACAAAAAAAGTAACTAATAACATAAAATGAATTTGTAAATGATATGAATGAATGAATGAATGAACGAACGAACGAAACGAATGGCTGGCTGGCTGGCTGTCTGGCTGGCTGGCTGGCTGACGGACGGACGGACGGGCGGAATGAATAACGGAGTGACTGATGGCCGGACTGACTGACTGACTGACTGACTGACAGAATGACATAATGACTGACTGACCTACTGACTGAGTGCATGACTGAATGACTGAGTGGACGACTGACTGATTGACTGACTGACTGACTGACGACTGACGGATTGACGGACGGAATGACTGACTGACTGACTGACGGAAGGAAGGAAGGGTTACTTGCACGAAAGCATATAAATAAACACGTGCCATACTTAGATTAAACGTATTTTATTTAAATTATCGTATGGTCGATGACATAAACGTTTCTGTTATTAATATTCTGAATGTAGCAAGTATTGCTGATAGTTAATTAGTGTAAATGTAACTATTTATTGTACGGTGAGATTTGTGGATGGCTTGACTTGGGGATGGCTTACACATCTACGACGTGGAAATAAATGGATACCTCGCAGGAAATAATAAATACATACAAACTAAGTCTGAGCAATGTAAACATGATCCTCTTACTATCCCACAGATAGGTAATAAATTTGGTTAAAACATGTTCTAGGACTAGCTGGGGTGACTTAATTACATCGGGCATACCAGAAAAGTGTACGTGTAAAACACACTTTGTTTCTATTTACAAAGAATCAAAGCATATGACTTCTATGCAATTTATTAGCTTTACAATTACAACGATAACCTCCGGATATTACTGTTGTAGTGTCTCCTCTACAAAAACAACGCCCTCAACCACAGCACCGGTTACCCAACAATGGCTTCTGTTTCCTGTCTAAATAAAATTTTGATTATTATTATGTATTTCTCTGAGTTAAAAAACAAATGCCAAATTAAATATAGATATATGAGCACAGATGCACACTTTAAAATTCCAGCTGAAATAAGGCCATGACTCCAAATCCGGAAGTCAATTGATCGGAACAGTGCGACTGTTTGCGTAACTAGACTATATTATATATTCTGTGATAAATTATAAAATTTCCCAGTTTGAGAAAATCTATAACATATCCCTTCCTCTACTGTGCTACCTCGCCTACTGTGCAAGATAGCACAGTAGTCAAATGTTATGAACTAAACGACAGACGTAACGATATTACGTCACGAATTGACGTCATGATATTACTCCGCGCTGTCGTCAAAAGAGTGACAGAAGAAGGAATACTTGTGTCAAAAGACGATTGGAAAGAAATTCATCACAGAATATATATTATATAGTTTAATTAACATTTTTGTCGTGATACGGAAAATAATTCACTCGTGAGAAATATTCTTGCGATAAAGAAACTCGTGCGAAAACTCACTCGTTTCTATATCGCAAGAATCTTTCTAACTCGGGAATTATTTCCCGTATCAATTCAACAATGTTAATTAAACTCTATATCATACTGATAGGTATCGCCAACATATGTCGAGAAGTTCAGGAGGAGACATGGCAACAATATATGACCCAGCAGTGCATAAACATCAATGAAGACATTTATATTCTAGGAAATAAAATGCATATAATCATAGTCGAATATTCAATATTATTTTTTTTAGCATATTTACCAAAACGATTAATCCGAATAACTGTGTAGTGTAATATATTTTTATGTTACACGTGTGAATATTTTGATGCATCACATATGGCAATATCCAACACAATGTGACTTGACAAGAAGATTGTGAAGCACTTTTTTCATTTTAGATACTAGTTGCGTTATGTATGGAACTATCGTTGATAGACAACGTGTTGGTATCCCTATGGGTACTAACTGTGCACGTCTTGTTTCACATTTGTTTTGTATTACTAACAAAGACATTTCATGTTGAGTCTTTCACCAGATACTCAGGCAGATGTAATTGAAGCCTTTAATGACACTTCTTGATATATAGGTGACATACTGAACATTCACAATCCTTTCCTTCCTACTATTGCTAATACTATAATATACATTATTAAGAATGTTAGCTGGGCAAGTTTTGACAGGTTCAATACCAACTAACAAAAGATCATTAGATGCCTGATGACCTATTTAGTTTTTTACTTGTTTTGAAAGAAATGTCAAAGGAGCCTGTTATATACAATATTAAAAATGGTTGAGCATTAGAACATACTTGTTTTTATTTTATTAACAAAAATGTGTGGGCCACGATCCATATAAATTAGCTTTTTTAAGGAAAAAAAATGATGTTTACAACTGTTTGTTCCAGCCAGCATCCTTAAAAAGGGTATTTTTTAAAATTAAATCAAATAAAACAATTACTGCCAATGATTGTTAATTACTAAGGGTGAAAGGGAATTACATAAAAATACAAATGTAAATGTACTTAAGAAAATACTAAGAACGAAGGAGACACAATTTCATTCGTACAGATCCTTTGTGTAACACTACTTCCATAATTCAAAGCTTCCCAAACATGTTCTCCGACCCCATATTGACAAGGAGTCTGATCAAGTATTACGTCCGACATTTTCTAAAAATACTATATCTTATTAAAGGTATTGATTTTATTGAAATACCTAGTATATTTTTGAGATAATATTGTTATTGAGATACCTAAATATTTGAAAGATTCAGAAAATCCTAAAATTTGTTATAAGAATAAATACAACATTAGACCTAATATTTTCAACTACAACTCAATAGTTTCTGACTTTGGTTTAGTAAATAACATCCCAAGGAATGTGGTTGTAACACATCAAAATTTTGCTATGATCCGGCAGGTCATGTCATCACTGGAAATTTTGATATATATAAGTATAGTTTGCCTTCAATTATTGATTTTAATGCATGGCGTGCTCATATCGCCCAATCCATTGAGGACTACAATAGTACCATAGAGAACATGCGGACCCAAAACATCTATTCTTAAAATTACAGATACCCGTATTACCTTGTGTAATGCTAAGATCTCTTTACATCCTCCAAGACCTTGGTTTTCCGTTCGTGATTTAAAATCGGGAATTCAATAATTTCATAATAAATTTGTTTTAGTTCCTGCTGATAAATCAGCTAATAATGTTATTATTATTCGACACCTATCTCTGGAACTCGGTAGCAATACTTTGTATACTCCAGTTCATCCTACTGAGGATGACGTTGTTTCCACACATATGACTCGGCGAACAACTTTCAAGCCTGGGGTAGACGAAAATCAAAACAACTACCAATTATGTAATGGATTCCTAAATTATATAAAAAAATAAAAAGCCTTATAAAGCCCGCTTTATTTCGAATTCTAGTGCCTGCATCTCTAAACTTTTACTGACATTAAAACGTCTTGTCTTACTGCTATTATAGATCACGTTAAACAATATTGTGCTAAAACTTATGAAAACTATTAATTTATTTTGGTCAATTAAAAGCTCAGAAGACGATCTTTTTGCAACAAAGTCATGTTTTACCTATATGTACTTATGATCTCTCTATACTATATACAACCTTACCACATTATCTTATCAAAGACAAAGCTTATTGCACTCATTTACAAAACGTTCACTTGAGAAGAACAACTACATTTTTGGCCTAAAAAAACAACTAAATAGTGTTTTATTAACGCCAGTATAGACTCTTACACGATGTGGCCTTGCCAAGAAGTTTGTGAAGAACTCATTTTCCTATTAGATAATATTTTTGTCAGGTATGGAACTACCGTTTATAGACAAATTGTTGGTATCCCCTTGGGTACGAACTGTGCACCTCTTGTCGCAGAATTGTTATTGTACTGTCTTGAAAGAGATTTCATGTTGAGTATTTCATCCGATACTCAGACAGATGTAATTGAAGCCTTTAATGACACCTCTCGATATCTGGATGTCATACTGAAAATTTTCAATATTTTCTATTATTCCAGATTGCCTCGTGGTAGGGGCCTTCCCAATTAGCACATAATGCACGGGGGATGTTCTCACCCCCACGGTTAGTTTAAACACATTTATTTTACACCGATTGCGAAACAAGTTCTTTCAACTTAGATTATTCACTCTCGATGGATTCCTGGGTAGAACCAGTACTAAGCAATGTGATAAATTATCTTGCTCAAGGATAAATAACGTGGCCGCGGCGAACCCCCACGGTTCTACGATTGTTACTGTTTCTATGCATATTGTACACAGAGGTAGTACAATGTGTTTGTATCTTTTTTATCACTAACGACAGTTGCTTACGGTTACTTATAACCCTGTATAGTTATGGACAGTATAGTATGGTAATTTTATAACCATGTATAATTGTTTATTTGTTAAGTAAACCGTCTATTAATTTAACAGTTTTTAAATGTTTGTTTGCGTATATGATGTATATATACCTTTTCTGTGTAACACGTACGTTGTACAAACACTGTAATTGTGTCACGTGTGTTCATAGCCCAAGCACAGAAATCGTCTCTGATTTCACTCAGATAGACATTAATCCGATTGGAACTTCAACTGAACAAAGCTAACATTTCTGATATTGTCGCTTCTTTTCTTGATTTACATCTCTCTATTGAAGATTGCAAAATAATTACATGTATTAAACTATATGACAAGAGCGATGAGTTTAATTTTGATATTATTATTGTCCCCACTTAGATGAAGATGTTCCCTAAGCTTAATATTATGGGGTCTATGTTTCTTAACATATTCGTTTTTCTAGAGCTTGTAGTCGAGGTGAGGACTTTAATATTCATAATATTTGTGTTAACTAAACATCTACTTCAGTTCAGCAGGGCTACCGTCACCATAAACTTCGAAAACACTTTTCAAAATGTAATTATCGTAACCCTGATCGACTTTAAAAATATGAAAGTAATTTAAGAGCGCTTCTGCAACAAAGACTTTCACAATCTGACATATGGTGATGGTGATGTGATTGAACAAACTTCGTAAGATCCTTCGTAATACTCATTTGCATACAATCTTTATTAAACTTGTTAAACAGTTTATCAAAAGAGATTATGACCCTATCAGTTTGCAACACACTGCTTGTTTAGTGGTTGGCCCTTTTATTTCGCTACTATGCTTTTCTGTTCGACTGTGCAATAACCGGCTATATTGTGGACCTTATGATTACGTCTACCTAAATCCTTATAGGACGGTAGCGTTTGATGCTTGTGTTAAATCTTGTCTTGTCCTACCCTTAACGGATAGTTTTCTTGTATCTCTGGCTTCTGCCAAGTCCCTGAGAACTTGCTTTGTGGCTTTCTATGACTTTATATATATATATATTATATATACATTATGTGTTTTACTTATATTGCCTATTAATGCTGCCTTGTTTGTTAGAGAATATAACCTGGCTGGGATACCTTTATGTACACTGTACCGTTTTATTGCGATGACAGTAGGGTAAGTGTGAGGTTTGGTGAACCATAGAACCTGGATTAAACCTTCAGTGGCCATTTTTACCACTAACCATTCCAAGGCGGTAGCCCTATTGTCAACCCTTTTATGTCTGTGATGTTATATCTTGCCTTTTATTAATCGTTTAGTTGTTGTTTGTTTCTGGGCGTGTTTGTGGTTGACTTGAATGCTGAATTTCCTGTTGGACTGTTACATCCACCTTTTGTATTTAAATTACTTATTAAATTGTGAGTGCCCTGGATAGAGTCCACCTATACATGTAACGAACAATACTGGAACATGTAACTGAGATTCCAATGTAATCCCGATGGGATTCTGTCAGATTCCAGTGAAATCTCACATTCCACTAGAAGATCACTGGAATTCGATTGCACTGCAAGAATTCGCCTGGATTCCCATTATTGATCAGCGAGTACTTATTGAAAGTTGCCAGAGAGTATTTATTTTGTAAGCTATTGAGATTTGTCAGAGAGTACTCACATACGCATTTGGGCACCACCGTAAGATATTACTCGCGCAAACACGTATCTTACTACGTATGTATCTTAATGATATTTACTTTAATTTGCATACTGTAAGAAGCAAACTACAGGTTTCTAGCTTTTTCGAGTATTAATAATGTTCAATAAAATAAAAACTGACTATTAAACTTACTTTCTTTCGCAGATAGGATGGTAAGGTATATTGCATGCTACGTCGGTCCAAGTATAACCTAAAGCAGAATAGTAGATGGCACACTTTTCAGTACGTCCGCCGGCGGGTTCTCCCTGGGTACCAATTCGTATATGTGGCGACTTCGTCTGTGCTATACCATCGCCAAATACCTTCTACAATTTGATCCGTGAGGCCCATCCACCATGTTCCGTCTGAGTACAATTGTAATATATATAATGATTATTTTTAGTCCGCTGTTTTTTTGTTCAAATCAAGATTGTATGTCATATACCTTTATTCGTTGTAAACATTACCATTCATGTTTGTCCTTTTGTGTGTTTTGATGTTTACTGTGTTCTGTGAAAGCTGCATTTCATGTTTGACTTTTATACTTATTTGTATATAATAACGCATGTTGTATTGTACCTAGTCATAGCGTGGTATGTGAGCTATTTCCTCAGTTGCATGTGGTTGTAGACGCACGAGCAATTAACCCGCCAAATTCTAACAACGTTTTTCTTCTTGCATTCGATACTATCATTCTGATTTTGACTGTCTCATAGTCAGCTATATCGTGGGTTCTTTCTAGTAATGTATTTATACCTTGCAAAGAGTTTAGATACGTTATTTTACCTTGATTGAAGCTACCACGTTATGGCGCTGGTAAGATGTTTTACTTATTCAATTAATTCTGTGATGTTCTATTATTTATGCAGCGTCCAGTTCTGAATTAGTTAGAATGTTGTAAACGTATAATAATTGTTATTATTTGTATTGTACTTCTACGTTTTCTTCCTATACATTAAATGAATATAACTGGAACCCTGGAGTATCTTCTTATGATTAAGCCCCCAATCTTATATGAACGTTTCGAAATATGTGACATTTAAAAGAGATCTACGCTCGCAAGGCAGACTACTATAGATGGAGACAGCATTTGCGAACATCCTGTTTGATTTGTGTGTCTCTCAGTATAGCTAGAAGCCAAAACCTAGTTTGTCTCCAGGTTGTCGATCCTTTCCTGTTCACAACTAGTGACTTTAGATATACATATTTATTATGGCTGGCTTGTTTTAGTCAAATGTGAACAAGCATTGAAGCCACGTTTAAATATACCTGAATATAATGAATCGATTTAAAGATTTTCGAGACGGAACCCTAACTCTAATTTGATAAAATATAGTTTTGAATCACGCAAGGTTAATAAGATGGAGTGTTTCAATGTATTTTCTTTGTTTTTCATTATGATAAATAATACCGTAAATCAGAAGGGCGTAAGTTCGAATATCGACAGACGCAAACATTTCCGTGTACATATACGATGTGCATTACTCGATGTGTATTCCTTTATTAAATTTGATCTCTCATATACCCGAATTCGCCATCACCTGTTGAAAATAAAACTACAAATACAGACACACCTAGAAAGAAGCATCAGATTTAAGTATATTGCCTGTAGGTGTACACGAACATTTTTGTTCTGTTTGTTTGTATGTGTTTTACGTCATTTTATTAACACGTGTCAGGTTATATATGACGGTCGATGTTTTTCTGGTGGAGGCAGACCACCCACTTTTTCTGGGTAAACATGTACTGTACATCTCCCGCCATCCGTAGGAATCGACACTTCCTCACTTACAAATCGAGTAACGTTATTAACCACTCGGCCACGGAGTCGCTAGTAAATAAACATATTCGAGAGTCTATACTACAGGAGTTTACCTTTAAATTCCATCAGGAAGGATGTGATGAACTTGTCTTCGGTCGAACTGTCTACTTGAACAACGTGAGATCTGTGCTGACTGCAAAATTGCTGAAAACGTCAAATTATGGTTTACGTGAATTATGAAGCATCTCTTTTCAAAATGTATTGTCTGGATATATCGACTTTAGATTCAGATTATTTCAGATTTCCTCACACATCAATTCTTATTGTAAACATAAAGTGCAGAATCCAAATAGTCTGCATTGTTCCCAGACACGAGAGGTGTTCAGCTTATAAAGCATCACGTTGATATTTCAATTCAATCAAATAAATTGACCTTCACCCCGAATATGTTAATTTAAATTTCGAGTGTTATAATTTCTTCTATAATACATGACTAAATGTATATGGCATGTTCAAACATGTCCATTATAATTTTGCTGCATCCATACTTTTGAAAAAGGCTAGAGAATGAGATTTCCAGTAAATACCTTCAATTATTAACATAACTGCAATTAATTAAAGGAAAACTGCATGTAGATTGTCGTTAGGAGTTATAAGATAGTCCATGTGTGATGGATAACAAAGTGGAATATTTTATTTTATTTTTATTTTGTTTTATATTTTTGATAGTTATCAGGTTATGTGTTCACGATTTCAGCGAACATTAACATGAAATTCAATACTTTGAAAGTGATAAAATTTATAAAAATATCTAGTTCGAAACATCAGTGGAGTCAGTGTAATGTTTTCCTCCTCTATAATAATAAGTTTTAATTATTATTTTGAGAATACACAGATATAACTTAAGATTTGGGAACGAAACAAACACATTTGCTAATAATGAAAGGAAATCAAAACGAAAAAAATACCATAAAAAAAATGGCCGATAGATCTTTATTTGGTATATGGTATACAGCAACAATAAGTTATTTTTGTCCTACAAATTATGAAAAAAGTGATTAGTTTGGTAATGTATAAATGCTTCATAAAATCACGCATAAAGTACTTGCAAATTGTCCTTTCATCTGTCAATTTCTTAAAATCGCGTTAACATTGCCACTTTTATTTTAATTCAACATTTAAAACATTAGCCTTAACTAGTATATTACGATCAACGATAAATTGCAAACACAGTATTTAACAATTATTATATGTATGTTGTGAAATATTTAAAGGCTTACATACGTTGATTATGTACGTCTGAATCGAAAATATGATACCACCATTGGCTAACTTTATGCTTGTGTTCCGCTTGTAGTTAAACAACACCAGAGTAAAATACATTTGAACATAAACAAAGATGAAAGTACCTCCGCTTCTGTGAAATGTATGTTCTCAATAGAAAACAAATAGCAGGATCCACCAAACACAACCCATCCATCCGGGCACTCGGCATGAACATAAACTGTATACATACAAGACGCATTTAGATATTATTAATATACATTATTGATTTTTGGCATACATTATAAGTAGAAGACAGTTCCATCGATTGTCTGAATCGTAAGGCTTTTCGAAAACTTGTCCAAATAGTGTGTATAAACTTATTTTTGCTTTTTTATCTGCATTGTTTAAATGTCGGCCTCCTGTGACTCCTTCAGTTATGTTCAACCTTTGCTTCTAACGTATATTCATCTTACATTTTATACTTTAAACATATAACAACAGCGTTTTCGAGAATAACGTGGATAACAAATGACTTAGTAAATTCAGAAATACTTTCATTTTTTTACTTTAATTTCAAATATTTGGTTCCACTTCTCCAGCTGTTAAAGGTTCTGCGTATTGTTTAATCACCTATAGGATATGTTGCCGCATTTTAATTTAGTCGTTTGACTGTTATTTGTGATACTCAGGCTTCTTAACCTCTTCTCCCAACTAAATTATATTTTGTTTATTTTTCTCCCATTGTGTTATCGTTTAGGGTGGCAAAGCATTTTGTCCGAAACTGGGACCATACGCGGAAGGCCATGGAATGGTATAAAAATACCACGCCGAGGTGTCCATGTTCACCGTCATATTCATACCAGCTTCGGGATGCCTCAAAGTTTTGTATATTGACATTTTAAATATTGACGTCTGCTCAGCTCAGGGCTAGAGATTACGAGTGATAGAAAGCTTTTGTCACTAACGTTCATGAACAGTCTCAATCAAACCAAGACTGCTACGTTTTTTGTAATTATCGAGTCCGGCGATTTCCAATTTTCTCCTTTCATACACTTTTTGCCTACATTTGATGTAACTCAAAAACAAGTACATGCAATTATTTAATTAAGTTACCCTTTTTTTGCAAAGTGATAAAACATTTGTCTTCAAAATATGTAATAACATATTGCATAAAAAAGTATACCTGTGCATAGATGAAGGGAAAATTCATACACATTTCAAATGGAATATACGATTGTCTGACATTTACTGCAGCCAGATCATTAAATAGGTTGTTCTAAATGTTGAAATCGTGTTAATTTCTGTGAAAACAATTGTATTCAAAATATGTCATAACAGATTGCATAGAAAAGTATACCTGCGCATAGATGAAGGGAGAATTCATAACTCATTCCAAATGGAAAATACCGTTATCTTGCAGCCAGATCATTAACTAGGTTATTCTAAATTGTTGTTCACATATCAGTCTTGCAGATTATCGCTAGTCTGACACTTAGGGAGCTACACGTCTCAATATAACAAACATATTTGAACAATTGACAGTTTGCAAATAAAAAATGCTCGGGAATATTTCAACTGTAATAATAGGTCTATAACATACGTACCATATTTCTTATTATGATACTAATGTTACTAATTTGAATTTCAATTCGTAAAACAAATTTATACATTTATCATATTAAATACAACTTATCCAAAAGGTTAGCTGAATTTTGGCTTCATTTTCAAAATCATCATAATTAAAAGAATGTGTATTTGATGCTTGTGTGTGGGAAGGTTGCATACAATGTAGAGTAGTCATAATTAATTGTCGCAAAATGCAGTTTATATATGCATATTTGAATTGCATCACATTAAACGTATTGTAAGAATATTGCTGTAACCAATTTAGATCGGCGATACTATTATGGTAACAATTGCAGATTTTCATGAATTAAATACATATGAGGTTACCTCCAGGAAAAGTGGGGTTATTTCCTGTTCGAATAATAAACCTACATTTATTGGATAAGTTTGAATCGATCTTATTTACCAATGGATATGTTTTTTTTCTTTTATAAATTTCTACATATGTGTGGAAAGTAGACTTAAAAGTCGAACAGGAAGTTATTGTAGGGTATATTCCAGTATGTTTGATTTTCATTACGTGGTCCTGCCTTAATTCCATTAAGCGATGGGAAAGCTAATATTAGCAGGATTTTATAACGGATATTTCGACAATAAAACAATTTTAAAGACATTTTTCTTTACTGACAGAAATGCGACAACCTGTTTAAAATTACCTTTTAAATGTTTCAATTTTATAATATGCAAACTTTCAAAGCCAACATTAAGGTTTTATTTCATACCCCAGCTAACCCCGTTTACGTTTCTTTGAGAAAATTGAGAAAATATGAGCCCGAAGGGCTTCTCGCTACCTTAAACTTTCATAAACCATTGCAAGATCAAACTATTGAATTCGATATTTAAAGTTGGTTTAAACTTAGTATTTTATTTCCAATAATAATTCAAACATGATTACAGATGTGCATTATTCAAAATGTGAAAACGGATTGGATCGATGGCAATTGCTTATATATAGAATTCTTTTCATTTTACTATAATCAGAATATTATGGCATTATACAGTTTCAATGATACGTTTGATTGTATTGATCGAGCTTAATTAAAGCACTCATCGTAGAATAGCCTATATCCAGCATTGTTGACATAATTATGATGTTATTGGATAAAAATGCAATCGCGACGATTAGACACGCCCGCTTTGGCATTGCATTTCATTGAGAATTGAATCGCAACACGAATCAATAGTTCATTGTTAAAACCTGAGGTGAAGTGTACGAATACTTGCTCCCGAATTCCACAAATAAAACATTGACTTATGTAGGCGTCAAACAATAAAACAAGTGTTAGTATGTATAAAAGTTGACTAGAAAATGTAGCTTTCACAGAACACAGTCAACTAAAACACGCATTGAAGAAACACACACAAAAAAACAAAAAAAGACAAAACAACACAGCAATTATAAACACAAACGAGATAGCAATAGGGCTGCCACAATGGAACGGTCAGTGACAATAGGGCTGCCACAATGGAACGGTCAGTGACAATATGGCTGCCAAGGGCAAAGGTGTTCGTCTAAAACTCAAATTGAGTACGACTCTTAATAATACACACTCTCTATGGTGTAATGCTACACGTAGATACGTGCACATCGTTATAATTAAACTCAACACATTTTTTTACAATTTCATTATTCATATTACATCACTTGGTCCTCGAATATAATAACCGATTTGTCATAACTGTCGGATGTTAGATGATGTTAGATGACTTTGGGGAGTGCACTGAAGAAAACCAGTTACCTTCGAAATAGTTTAAATTTACGAAACACAGTATGTTTGTAACAATATGAGTGTGAATCTACAGTAGGTCATGCGAGTTTACTGTCTATACATTACAAAAGAGTACGATAATGGACCTTTGGAAACGGCCGAGCACGACTCATACGAAATATTACAGTTTCGGTTTGATTGAGAATGTTCATGAGCGGTAGTGAAATATGCTAGCTACCGCTCACGCCCTCTAGCCC